>JAXIVD010001268.1:80026-93305 GCA_036785275.1 Cancer borealis | reverse complement strand
ATGTATGTATGTGTGTGTGTATAGTATGTATGTATGAAGCTTGATTCTGGATTAGTGAAGCCTTACCAACCTCGGGGTAATCTGATTTAGTTGTACCTCCAGTATTGTGTTACGTCTCTGTCCGTCACTCTCTACCTACGCGTGTTCCTCTTTCTCTCCTTTCATCTTTCCTCTATTTTTATCTCTTTCTCTACATTTGTTCCTCTCCTGTTTCTCTCTTATCCTCTTTTCTCTTTTTTTCCCTCTTTTCCTATGTCTGTTCCTATCTTAATTCTCTCCTTTCCTCTCTCTTCTCTTTCCTTCTCTCATATTTCATGTTATTTTTCTTAATGTGTATATATGTTCTTTTTCATTTTTTTTTTATTATTTTTTTTATGACTTTTTTATTATTATTATTTATTGTATTATTGTTGTTGTTTTTGTTTGCTTTTTATCTCTTTATTTATTTATTTTTTTTGACTGTTTACTTTCCTTGTGTATTGTCTTGAAATTTAAATGAAGTTATTGTTCTGCTTTCATACTCGTCTTCCTCCTCCTCCCCCTCCTCCTCCTCCTCCTCCCTCCTCCTCCTCCTCCTCCTCCTCCTCCTCCTCCTCCTCCTCCTCCTCCTCCTCCTCCTCCTCCTCCTCCTCCTCCATTATTTCTAGTCACTTCTTCATTCTCATTTGTCCTCTTCCACGACCTTGAGCCTCTTGTGTGTGTGTGTGTGTGTGTGTGTGTGTGTGTGTGTGTGTGTGTGTGTGTGTGTGTGTGTGTGTGTGTGTGTGTGTGTTTTGGAAGCTTCTGGAGTTATTATTATATCAACATCAATTATTATGAAAATAAGTATAAGTTTATATTTCTTCGTGTTTTTTTTCACTTTTCATTTTTTTTTCTTCACTTCGTGTTATGTTTTTACTTCATTATTTCTTCGTTTTTTCTTCTTTTTTTTATTTCTATTTTTATTTTATTTGTTTTTTTTGTTTTTTTGCTCTTCTTTTCATCTCTCTCTCTCTCTCTCTCTCTCTCTCTCTCTCTCTCTCTCTCTCTCTCTCTCTCTCTCTCTCTCTCTCCTCTCTCTCTCTCTCTCTCTCTCTCTCTCTCTCTCTCTCTCTCTCTCTCTCTCTCTCTCTCTCTCTCTCTCTCTCGCACCTGGAATCCCTTTGCTTCTTTCTTTCTGTCTTCGTTTCCTTTGTTAAGTTCTTTGTCGTTTGTCAAGTACAATTGTGAACTGCTTTTGTTAATATTTATTGGCTCTCGCGTGTGACCCTTTTAGTTATTCATTTATTTATACATTTTTTAACATATATATATACTTCTTTTTTTTTGGCTCCTAGATATTCATGCATATTTTCCTTTATATTTTGTGTTTTTATCAGTGAATGTGTGTTTAATTTAGTTATTTATTCATTAAGTTTGGTTAGGGTTGTGTGTGTGTGTGTGTGTGTGTGTGTGTGTGTGTGTGTGTGTGTGTGTGTGTGTGTGTGTGTGTGTGTGTAGAGGTAGAGAGAGAGAGAGAGAGAGAGAGAGAGAGAGGAGAGAGAGAGAGAGAGAGAGAGAGAGAGAGAGAGAGAGAGAGAGAGAGTGTGTGTGTGTGTGTGTGTGTGTGTGTGTGTTTAGAAGTTGGAGAGATTCCCGTCAAGAAAAAAAAAAAAGATAAAAGGAAACAGGAAGACAAACTCAGTCGAACGAGTTAATAAAAGAAAGAAAGAAAGAAAAAAAACAAGAAAATTCGAAAGAAAACAAAGCAAAGAAAAAAACGAACTGAAGGGGAAGAAGGTGAAGGACACGAATAGGAGGAAGAGGAGGAGGAGGAGGAGGAGGAGGAGGAGGAGGAGGAGGAGGAAGGAGGAGAAACGAAAGTGGAAGCGGAATTAAGTGAGAGAGGAAGAAGAAGAGGAGGAAGACGGAATCAGAGGAGGAGGAGGAGGAGGAGGAGGAGGAGGAGGAGGAGGAGGAGGAGGAGGAGGAGGAGGAGGAGAGGAGGGGTTGCGTGAGAAGAGTTACTTTCTTGGCACTGAAATCTTAACCAAATACCAGCTACTGAATTATTCCTAAGTTTAGGCTACAGACAGACAGACAGACAGACAGCAGATCACACCACCTCTCTTCTCCTCCTCCTTCTCCTTCTCTTCCTCCTCCTCCTCCTCCTCCTCCTCCTCCTCCTCCTCCTCCTCCTCCTCCTCCTCCTCCTCCTCCTCCTTCTTCTTTTATCTTCTTCTACATCGTTATTTCTCTCTTTGCTTTCTGCTTATCTCCTTTAGTGCACTCTTCTCTCTCTCTCTCTCTCTCTCTCTCTCTCTCTCTCTCTCTCTCTCTCTCTCTCTCTCTCTCTCTCTCTCTCTCTCTCTCTCTCTCTCTCTCTCTCTCTCTCTCTCTCTCTCTCTCTCTCTCTCTCTCTCTCTCTCTCTCTCTCTCTCTCTCTCTCTCTCTCTCTCTTTCTGTTTCACTGCCCCATCTCTTCCGCATTCACTCATTTCATTCGACCTGCTGACACTCCTCCTCCTCCTCCTCCTCCTCCTCCTCCTCCTCCTCCTCCTCCTCCTCCTCCTCCTCCTCCTCCTCCTCCTCCTCCTCCTCCTGCTTCTCCATAAACTTAAGCAGAAGTTTTAATCAAGGGTTACATTGTGAACGTGTCTTGCAAGGTTATTAATGTTGAACGTAGCGCGGCTGTGAGGTGGAAGGGGAGGACGAGCATTTGCAAAGAGAGAGAGAGAGAGAGAGAGAGAGAGAGAGAGAGAGAGAGAGAGAGAGAGAGAAGAGAGAAGAGAGAAGAGAGTAGAGATATGCAGTGATGGAAGACACATTTAATATAAGAAATAAAAAAAATAAAAAACACATTTGAAAACTTAAAAGTTGCCATGTTAAAGGAAAAAAAAAAAAAAGTTATTAAAAAAAATTCATCAGGAAAAGAGGACAATGAAAAAAAAAAAAAAAAAAAGGCAGTCAAATGAAAAACTGAAGTGACATTTTTTGAAGTGGTTAATCATGACAGTGTAATCGAAGACCTGCCTCCCTCCAGCCTGCCTCCCTCCAGCCTGCCTCCCTCCAGCCTGCCTCCCTCCAGCCTGCCTCCATATCATGTTCCTACTGCTGCTGCTGCTGGATCTCATTGCACAGCTAATCCTCGGAAAAGGTGTTACTTCACTCATGTAATATCCAGGTGCTTCTGCTGCTTCAAGTACGACTAATACGAGGAGCAGGTGACTCAATGGCTTTAGGTGACATACTTTTTCCCCAGTAATTTTTTTTCCCAGTATTAATTTTTTCTCGTAAGTAAAGTCTCCTCTAAAAAAAGTGGTTATTTTTACGTACTTTTTGTAGCGGAGTTTATTACGCTTGGAGGGAAGGAAGGAAGGAAGGAAGATAAGATGAGACGAGGGAGAGAAGGACAAGTTGAGGGGAGTGGAAGGGGGAAGGGGATGATTGAAGGGCAGAAAGAAGAGAGAGAAAGGGACGAAAGAGAGAGAAAATGAGAGACAAAGAGAAAACACGCTACCAATCTGCCACAGTATCGCTCATTTCCTATAGATAACAAACAGAGTAGGATCGAAGCCACTACCTTGAAGGACTAATACGTCAAAAGAGGGATCAGAGTCCTTTTGATGACGCCTATCTGCCTTCCTTTGTCTAACCTGCTGGAAGTACATTCACTTGTATCACATTTAACGCCACACTTTATACTATAGACATTAATTTTGATCGGAAACTCTTATCAAACGCATTTACAGTGAATATATGTTGTGAGAGAGAGAGAAATAGAGAGATAGATAGATAGATAGATAGAGAGAGAGAGAGAAATAGAGAGAGAGAGAGATAATATGTAAGCCGTTTCACCCTTACATATCTCATAGATTGACGCTAAAAGCTTTTTCTAAATAATTTGTTTGTGCTCACAGATGAACTAATTAACTCGTTTCCCTTAATTCCTCCTTTCAGAAAAACAGAAAATGGAAATTACGACCTTTCAACCCTCCCTCCCTTCCCTTCCCTTCTCCCAGTCCCTCTCTCCCTCCCTCATTCCTTCCATCCTTACCGACCTTCCCACCCACCCACCCACCCATCCTCCCGCACGCCCGCACGCACGCCTCGTCCTCCCAGAGTATAAAGTATAACCTGCCGTAATCTGAGGCGGTGGCTGACTGCTTCGTGTTAGAGTTTAGTGACGATCGGCCCATGAAATTGTCCTGAAGGTGGTGGTGGTGGTGGTGGTGGTGGTGGTGGTGGTGGTGGTAGTCTTTCAAGCAAGTATTGATGGCGGTGGCTTTCAGATAGATAGCTAAATAAGTAGATAGATAGATAGATAGTTAGCAAGAAAGAGAGACAGAGAGAGGGTGGAGGAAGAACTGAGACAAGAGGAAAGGGAAAAATTATCTCGCTAAAAGGGAGAATCAGAGGGAATTATAGGATTACTGAAACACTGTGGCCAGTAAATTGAGACGTGAATAATGAATGACAGGTGAAGGGAGGAGGGAAGGATGCCACCCACCCACCCACCCACCCACCCACCCAGCCGCCCACCCACCCACCCACCCACCCATCCAGGAACACACGTCCAGAAATATGGCGACGTGGTAGAATTAAAAGAAGCTGTAATCCGTAATCCGTAATCCTTCTCTTAATATTTTATCAACAAGAAAAAAAGGAAAATAAAATCGAATGACTTGTAGATTTAACTTTGTATGCTGGTGTGTGTGTGTGTGTGTGTGTGTGTGTGTGTGTGTGTGTGTATGTGTGTGTGTGTGTGTGTGTGTGTGTGTGTGTGTGTGTGTGTGTGTGTGTGTGTGTGTGTGTGTGTGTGTGTGTGTGTGTGTTTTTACTTGACATTCTACGGATTGATAAAACTAATTCGCTTGATTAGAAATTTCATGCAGTGTTACCATTTTTTGGGCGGGGTGTAGAAAACTGGCACTCTAAGGAAGAATGGCACTGTTTTTAGTGCCTCCTCCGAGAGCGTCTTGTGAGGGGAAGAAACAGGGAGGGAGAGAGAGGAGCTTTTTCCCTTTCCCTTCCTTTCTTTCTCTCTTTCTCTCTTTCTCTCTTTCTCTCTTTTTCTCGTCACAAAATCTGCAATCTTTCATTTTGTTTTTGATAACTTATAAATAATCTTCATTGGATGGAATTTGTTCATAATTGCATGACACGAAAGATTTATTGCGAGAAAGTATTAGAAAGTTTAAATAATTCATCCAGGTACAGGAAAGATTATGTGCAGGTGTGTGTGTGTGTGTGTGTGTGTGTGTGTGTGTGTGTGTGTGTGTGTGTGTGTGTGTGTGTGTGTGTGTGTGTGTGTGTGTGTGTGTGTGTGTGTGTGCTGACGTCATGCAGACCTTTCTAGTCAATTAAGGTCCAGCCGAGAGCAGTGTGTGTGTGTGGATTAGATGTTTGAGCTTGGTGTTTGGATTCAGTATTTGCTGGTGTTATCAAAGCTACACAAACACTTGCAACATATTACTCTCCTTCACGAATGCAATTACGTATATTCAAACTTAAAAGAAACTTAATATTAAACTTTTTTTTTCTATCTAACTTCAAGCTGGTTATCATGAAAACGACTTACATTTTTTCTAACTGTGCTTTGAAAAAAAAAAAAAGATTAAAAAAGGTAAAACTGGAAATATAACTTTTTTTTTTTTTAATCCTGGGATCTGTTCAATTCGCTTCATATTATTATAACATCCAACGAGGTTTTATGAAGAAGATAAAACAATTACTCTTACAAATTATGCGTGACTTGACTAATAATCATTTTGTCAAGTTTTTAAAACATTTTTACTCGTCTAATTTATTGTTCCGCCATTGTTCTGCTTTATAACGAAAAGGTGAGGATTTGTATATCACGTCAGCGAGACTGGCTCGGTAGTATTAGTCTTGTTCGCATGTGCATTACGTGAGTGAGTATCGATTTGAGACCTTAAATATCGTCCTCTGTGTGTATGTATGTGTATGTATGTATGTGTGTGTTTATGTTACCTGTATACATGTTATAAGGTAAAGAACATCAACAATAAGAACTATGGGGATCTAACTCCAAATAGATTATTTAATAACATAGGAATCGCTTATATAATCCTACAAGAGAGATCGTATGACAGAGTTTTCAAAGTTCAAGGACAGCTGTGGTGCTTGTGTTGGTTATGCTGTTATGCTGTGTAAGGGATCGTGGGTTGTGGTAGGATGCAAGGATGAGGTTATAGTGGTAGTGTTAGTGAGAAAATAGCGGTAAAAAGCGATGACAATGACACTTGTACATCGTTAAAAAAAAAAGTGTTGATGCTGCCTGGGAACTGTTTTGAATCTGGTTGTATGTTTTCAGGAGTCAGTCTTCTTTTTCCCATTTTTTGAAATTTATTTATTCTATTTTTTTTTTTTTTTACCAGAAGCCCTGATACCGAATCTCTACCTGATGAGCTAAAAGTATTGGTATAAGCTTCCCTAATTTTTTTCCTTTGTGTATGTAGAGATTTTTTCCCCCATTGATGTACCACAAACTAGAAAAAAATAAATTAAATAAAAAGTTTAGCCAACAAAAACGGGTCTTAATACATTTTTTTTAACTCAGTGTGTATAGGATGTAACTTTTCATTGGTACCATTGTGTGTGTTCCTTCCATAGTTATTCTGATTTTCCTTCAATTTTTATAGTCATACAGCAAAATTATCTGTACTTTTCCATTTATATTTATGTAAGACTTTACTTTACCGATATCATTCTGATGAAACACACTTTTTATTCTGATGTATGTGTGTGGGTTGGTGTGTATGTGTGTGTGTGTGTGTGGGTGTGTGTATGTATGTGTGTGTGTGTGGGGGGGGGTTAGGGTCATGAGGTGACTTATTTGTTTTCTGTATGTATGGGGTACAGCGGTGCGCGGCTGTAGTCCCGGACAATGCATTTGGCAGGCTGTAATAGGCTCTCTAATATTAATTATCGTTTATGAGATTTGCAACTCCCCTCCATGCGATTTGAGAGCATAATGTTGTAATAGGAATAATGGTGTGTGTGTGTGTGTGTGTGTGTGTGTGTGTGTGTGTGTGTGTGTGTGTGTGTGTGTGTGTGTGTGTGTGTGTGTGTGTGTGTGTGTGTCATGATGTACCTGTCAGTGTATATTCGTATTTATTCATCCACGTATGAAAATCGAAACATATCCTTCTACGTACACATATACATAATACACAGCTATACATATACAACCAAAGGTGTATTAAACATGCATACATAAACACATGAATTAATAATACATAAACACGCTCAAACACACTGAAGACTTGCATGCACGGGGAAAAAACAAACCAAAAAAGAACAAAATAAATATATGAACCAAGTATCTTCACAGCTCCGTAAAAAAGATAGATAAAGACTCCACATGCATGAAATAGCGACGCGGCCTTCCTAAAGCAGCTGCAGGAGAGGACAGACGGAAGATAAGGATGGGTCGGGAGTGTTCTTCGGGAGGCCGGACTTAAAATGCTGGACACGAGGGGCAGTAAAGTGAGGCTGAGGACCGCATAACGCCACCACCAGAGGGAGATGGTTTCAAGGGTCATTTTTAGTGCGTTAGCGTCGGCATGAGAATACTGGGAGCACATTAACGCTGGTGCATGGTGAAGGAAGTGGCTCTCACTCTCTTAGAAGGTCCCTGGAGTGGCGGCCAGAGGGCGCTGCGGGCGGAGGACCTTTGGAGTGGGTCGTTGTTTTCCACTTCAACCAATTTCGTGAAAACTTGTACGGATGCAGCTGATTCTTGGGGGTTTGGGGGGGAGGTTGAAGGTTGGTTGACTCGCTAAAGGGACCTGAAATTCATCATATCGCCGTAAAGTCGAAAGCCAAAGGTCATTTAGGTTTAGTTGCGTCCCTCTGAACCCTCCGACCTACTAACCCGCTGATCCGAAGCTTCGTAATTGGTTTTGCCGTCATTGATTCACGGTGATGCGTCCCTGAACTCAATAAAAAAAAGATATAGTCAGGTTATCCAACTTTTTTTTTCGCGTATTGTGCGTATTGCAAAGGTGATTACGTGTAATAGTGATCGTGTATTACTGCGAGAGTAAGATATGGCTCGAAAATTACTGTAATGGATAATTTTGTAATGCTAGAGAAGATTTTTTACCCTTGTGTTACAAATAAAAAAAGTCAGTCTAGTCTTTTTTCATGGAATTCAGAAAATATGGGACACATTGATAAAACTGTTAAACTTTTCAATAACCAGAACACCTTGCATGTACCACACCACAGCTCTTAACAAATTCACGTGATTTTGTGATGTGGGTGTTTGAACAGTTATTATTTATATGTTGAAAGAGTGACTGTGGTAACGAAATATGATATCAATGAATAACCACCTTGGAGTCTCAGATCAAAACCATTCATCAAAGGTAGATAGATAAATATAAACAGATTAATGGAAACGAATAACAGGACGAAGATGTTTCTATTGATATGGGATTTGAAGGTTTGTAAAGAGGGTACTTAACGTCTATTGTTGGGACTCCCGGGTGTTTCTGTGTCTCGCTTCATTCCACACGTGTAGTGAATGTTGGGTTAAGCGGGTGTGTCTGAAAGGGTATTGATCTTGTTGGCGGTGTGTAAACATGTGGAGCGGTGATGCATGGTGAGTGGAATGTGATGCAGTGGTGATGCGTTACTCTAAGTGCAAGTGGTGTTTGTAGTGGTGGTGTTGGTGATGCATGGAAGTTTTGTTACGTAGGAGTTTCTTTATTATAGATTATAGAGAGAAAATATGTTATGTATTGTATTGGTAAAAGAAATGTAAGTTTGCGGAATACTACATACAGTGTTTAGAGAATATGAATAAATAATACATGTTTGTCGGTTAATGAAGCTCGGTCGGTCGCTATTTTTTTTTTTTTTTTTTTTTACTGTTATATTTGTTGTATTACTGACGGAATTTAGTTGTGTAAAAATAACACTAATTCCACACGCAAAAAATCCGGCAATTCCTCCATCGAAAAAAAAACGCACACGCACACGCACACATATATAAAAAAGAGGCTTGAGCAGTAGTCTAAACCTCATTAATGACCGATTTTGTAGTGTATTATGCCCTACTTTGTGTTGGGCTGTAAAAGTGGCAAGTGTTTTTTGTACCCCTTGAAAACCATCACGTTGCACTTTTTGTTTTTTGTTTTTTTTACCAAACTCGCGTGTTCACCTTCGATTTTTCTTCCACTTTTTGCTTCGTTTCTTATTTATTCACGAGCTGCAGACGGTTTTTTGGCCTTTTTTTCTCTCCCGTTACCAGTAGTTGTGGCTCGCTTGGTCATTCTATATATTATTGAGACTATTTGAAGGTTTATATTGATGTGGCATTTGATGGAGCACTTGTAAGCACGTGAGGGAAGAGAATGTTAAGAATGCATTGGTTGTAAATAGTATGATCAATCGAATGACGCTTAGTTATTTCTCGTATTGGTCAAAGGGAGGTTATCTTTGTATTAATATAACGTTGGAAGTTACCTTAATCCTATATGAGAAAAAATATATATATGGCTAAAGATTTACGTATCCATTGTAGGTGTAAAGAAGTTTCATTTAGCGAAGAGATGCGAAGATAATCATAAAGGGAGAAGTTATATAGGTCTTGTGATAAAGGTGTTGAAAATAATTAATTGTTTGCTAATTTACCGAAAAGCGAATCAGGTTTGTCATGTGAAGAAGCATTTAGACACAAAGTGATAGCATTAACTTGTTAGTAAATATTAATTACTTTTAAACAACGAGTAAAAAATATGGAATTTGTATTAGAATTATTAACTGAAAAATGAAGAAACACCGTCAAATATGATAATCTCCTTGCAGTATTTTTTTTAATATGAGTTTTGAAAGCGAGGAGGAAAAAAATACACCTGATTTTTTTCTAAACTATTTTTTTTAATGCATAAAGTTGACTATACTTTTAAACGTACACATATGATTTGATAATTAGAGAAGCGACCTTATAAGTATCAATAATGTTACGATGAGGAGTGAGCAGTGAATGAGGAGTGATATGGAGTTAGGTCACGAGTATAGTTAAGAGTAGAGGAAAGGAGTAGAGAGGAGTAATATATCTTAATCAACCATTTAGTGTTATTACCTTCCTTCTGTTGGTCGTTGTGTCCATTACTGTTGGTTTTCATCGGTGTGTCGCTATGCATTACAGACCACTAAGAGGCGGGACACGGATGGCTAGCGGTACCCTCAGACACACTTGTAAGACGCATCACCTACGGACACACGAGAGGAAACACTTCTTACTTGAACTTGATTTATGTGTATTTAAGTTGAATCAAAGAATATTTTACATTGAATTTTGACGTTTTCCATATACATATCCTTAGTTTTTTTTATTTCCAAAGCACTATTTGTGTTAGTAAGGTAAAGGTATTTTTTCATATATATATATCTTTTACATTTTATTTACAATCTTACTTTTTACTCTATATTTTACATTGTTATTTTTATTTACACTTTTACATATCTTTTCTTCTCGAGACGGAATGATTATGTATTTACTTGTGCAGGAAAGTAACGCAAGAGTTTACTTGTTATCGTTATTTTTCCCAAACTTTCATTATTTTGTAGTCATCGAAACTCCACTTGGATCGGAAATGTTGAGAGCTACAAAAAAGGTTGATATAGACTGTTATTTCCCCCTTGAATAAATAAATAGGTTTTTACCGATACTGTATCCTGTTTTCACACCTACGTACGTACATAAATTTTAATTACTACACTCTGTTGACATAATTTTTTCAATACATTCCATCACGAGTTGGATCTCATTAATATTATTTGCCTTAGAGCACACACGCTACATGTTCATATCCCGTAAATTAATGTATGAAATATTAATGCAAATATAGAAGTGACAAATGCGTGTGAATGATATAAAAACGGGATTACATTTCAAACATTTACAGAAACCAAACTCGCATTACATTATCCTATACATATAAAAAAATAAATAAATAGAATAGTCAACAAATGAAATGAAAATCCAGCAGTAAGTACATTATATGCCATTGTAATACACATAAGTGGATTTAGTGTTAGGTTGGAAGGGGTTTAGGGGTTAATAAAAGAGTTACCCTTTATGACAGTGACATCGATGCACAGCCACTGAGGGGTCAACACGGTCTCGTTGCACCCCAAGCCTTGTATCTCACATCACTGCAAGAGAACTTGCAAGTTGGGAAGTACCACATGCAACGAGGAATACTTTGTGTGTGTGTGTGTGTGTGTGTGTGTGTGTGTGTGTGTGTGTGTGTGTGTGTGTGTGTGTGTGTGTGTGTGTGTGTGTGTGTGTGTGTGTGTTCGTCCCCTCTTCAAGCTCCCACGTCCTTTCAGCCCTCAGGTCCACGAACACAACAACGACTCCTGAAAGACAGAAAGAGAGAAAGAAAGATAGAAAAGTACAGTCACCGGATTCTCATGGTTCAGTGTCACTCTAAATCGACTGATGGAACGGGTGGTGACAGTAATATCCTTGGTTACTTTCCTCCACATTTTTCTCTCTCTCTCTCTCTCCTCTCTCTCTCCCTCCACTCCTCTATTTCTCCTCCACCTTCCCAAGATGTATTCGTACCTCGCTCACCCATTTTTGTATTCAGTTTTGCTTCCCTTCCCTTCCTTCCTCCTTGCTACCTTTTCTTTCTTTCTTTCTCCTCTTCAACTCTTTATTTTTTTTCGTAATTAATATTTTTCGTACTCGTGACCTTTCTTTATAAATATTTCTTTTTTCTCTGTAGTTGCTTTGCTCCATTTACTTTCTTTTTTTCTTTCCATTATATCTTTAACCTCCATATTCATCCTTATCAGCTTCATTCCTCTCTTCCTTTCTTCTCTTTTTCCATTGTATCATAACCTTCAATATCTCCATCCATCCATCTCTCCTCCTCCTTCTCCTCCTCCTCCTCCTCCTCCTTCTCCTCCTCTTCGTTGCACATCTATTTTTTCTTCTTCTCATTCCTCCCCGTCTCTCTCCCCTGACCCTCTTTCCCACATGTCACGGCGCCCATCAGAGTCTGTCGAAGGCCCTGTGGTTCCGATAGCCTTGGTAAGTAGTGGTGGTGGGATATTTTGCGTCGTAGATGTGGAATTATTCATCGTGAGGAAGTCTGAGAGTTCTTGAGTCCCAGAAGTTATAAAAGCTTTGGGGTCTGTTAGGGAAGAGCATCGGATCTGGAATCTTGTAAGTATGTCTGTATGTCTGTGTGAGGGAGAGAGAGAGAGAGAGGGAGGTAGCCTAGTCGAGTTTCAGTAAACAAACATACTACCCCACTATTCACAGACGCCCCCTCCTGCCCCCCCTCTCGCCCCCCTTTCCCGCCCTCACGCCATACACTCCTGGGATGGACGAGAGGGAGACAGTCACCAACAACCTAACAGACTGTCCTTCAATTTAACGCTGCATGGACCGAACAAGGCCGACGACTCCCTTGCTGGAGGTTAGATGCGTACTGTGTGTAGCTAAAGGACTCCACCCCCTGCCCCCCCTCGCCCCCCTCCCCCTCGCCCCCTCCTGCCTCCACCCCCCTCCACAAAAATCCCTCCACGTGTATAAATTTCCCTCATTATGTAGGCAATGCACCAGGATGTGGAGGAACACTCATCGCGGGTCCTATTTCCATTAATTCGAGGAAACGTTTTCACTGCATTTATTTAGAGTACAATTTGAGGACAGGCAGGCATTGACACACGCACACACACACACACACACACACACACACACACACACACACACACACATACACACACACACACACACACACACACACACACACACACACACACACACACATGCACGTACACACACGCACACACGGTCCTTCCTCGCCCTGGTGTGCTTGTTTTCTCGGCTTCAGGTGAACGTCCGAGTCTGAGTCTGAGTCCGGTTCCGGGTCCGTTTGTCGCTGCGCCGCTGTGGTTCGCTTTCCCTTCACGCCGGTAAGCTGTCCGTTCGTCCGTCGGGGCCTCGTTTAAGTGGTGACCGTTTGCACTCCGGCTACTCTGGCATGTTATCGGGTCGCTGTCCTCCTCCTCCTCCTCCTCCTCCTCCTCCTCCTCCTCCTCCTCCTTTGGTTCTCCTGAGACTTACGTGTTGTTGAATTTACATCGTTCAGCCCCGGAAAAGACTTAGACTTATCCAGTTTCTTTTTATAACCATTGACTTACTTTACACAGATTGATTCATGCCTCGTGTAAAGAAAGTGTGCTAAATACCGCTCTTAAAATGCATACAAGGAGGAAGAATAGAAAGAAAATGTAAGAGGGAGATTTATTTATTTTTTTGTTCTCT
>JAXIVD010001268.1:57526-70026 GCA_036785275.1 Cancer borealis | reverse complement strand
TGTGTATGTGAATTTTTTTTTCTTCATAATCACCACTGTCATTATTTTTTTTATGCATTCACCGCAAACATACAAACAAATAAACAAACACACATATTTAACAACCAGCAATACTTACCTCCTTTTTCTAGCAACAACAACAACAACAACAACAACAACAACAACAACAACAATGACAACAACAACAACAAACACCTTGGAATGCAAATAGAGTAGGAAACCTGAGATGATAATGTCGATGGCAAATGTTCTTTGTATTTCACCTTAAAAAGAAAATTTGAGAAATAGAAAAACTGCCGAGGTCCGAGAAATGGGAAATGAAATCAATAAGAAATAGTAAAAACACAGAGAGAAAGAGAGAGGGGAACGAGGTGAGGAGGAGAGAAAGAAAGAGAGAGAAAGAGAGAAGAAAAAAAAAGAATTTGAGTCTACAAAGGAAGAAAATTTAATTGTGAAAAAAAGGAATATTGCATCAGCGGGAAATAATCTAGGTTTTGGATGTGCAATTTAGGAGAAGATGTGAAGAGCGAAATAGAGTTTCATGCAGCCTCACGGATGTCATTTTGGGTGCAAGGAAAAGGATGAAAGAAGGAAGAGGAGGAGGAGGAGGAGGAGGAGAGGTACGAAAAAGTAGGAAAAGTAAAAAGAAAAAAGCTGTGTGAATGAGGAGAAGCAAGAAAAGACGAAACATAGAAGGAAGAGAAGGAGGAAGAGTAGAGACCAAAAGAAAATGAGTAAATAAAGGAATGTAGAAGAAAGATTAAGGAAGGAAGGTGTGGTGAGAGAAAGAGAGAGAGAGAGAGAGAGAGAGAGAGAGAGAGAGAGAGAGAGAGAGAGAAGAGAGAGAGAGAGAGAGAGAGAGAGAGAGAGAAATGTCCAGGATGACTCATAGATAGCGTACGGGATCGAAGGTGTGAAGAGAGACGAGTAAAGGGAACCAGCTGCACGGATGAAAAAAAGAAAGGAAAGAGAGTGAAAAATAGAGAGAGAGAGAGAGAGAGAGAGAGAGAGAGAGAGAGAGAGAGAGAGAGAGAGAGAGAGAGAGAGAGAGAGAGAGAGAGAGAGAGAGAGAGAGAGAGAGAGAGAGTGCCGCAGTGCCGATGAAGGCCAAGTATTTCCACATTTTTAGTCCCTCGCGCCTCAAAATTGCCTTTCATTTGCAATACTGAAGGACACACTCACCTAAAAACAAAAAACAAAAACAAAATAAATAAAACAAAACGAAATATAAAGATACAAAGGGAAAGTTTTAACCTGTGTTTGTATGTATATAAAACACACACACACACACACACACACACATACACACACACACACACACACACACACACACACACACACACACACACACACACACACACACACACACACACACACACACACATCACCCTTTCTTTCCCCATCCTCGTCAGTGTCTCAAAAGTAATCAAAGCTTCATGTGACGAGGAGACGAAATATGCCAGTCAGTGCAACGCTCCTGTGACTCTTTTTTCTTAATATTGAAAACAGATTAATGATTCTTACAAGTTGTGGTGAAAAGATGTTCTGGAGATGAAGATAGAAAGACAGGGAGAGGAAGGAAGATTAAGAGGAAAGGGAAGGAATATGACAAGGAGGAAAGTAAAGAGAGAGATGGTGAGAGAAGAGAAACAAATAGAGAATACGAAGGAAAAACAGACAACAACAGACATACTGGCCACCAACAGTTACAGGTTATTTGATACTCAGGCGATAGGTAGTGAAGACATTTCATACTTAAGATATTTCCGCACCAGTTATTTTGGTACTCAGATAATTTCCAACTCAAACAGTTTGTGACTCAAATTACTGAGAAGCACTTAAATTACTGAAACTATGACACGTTGAAAAACCATAAAACAATTATAATAACTGTAGAAACCATAGAAAACATTAATAAACAAAGATAAGATTATGAAGAAGAAATGTTAAATAAACTAACAATTCTGTACGTGTAAATTCGGTTATTTTTCATAGATTCTAAAATTTCTTTGTTTATTGGAGGAGGAGGAGGAAGAGGAGGAGAAGATAGGAGGAGGTAAGGGAGGTAGTAAGGAAACCAAATAAATGAGAGGAAATGAGGCTGGAAAAGGAGGAAGAGAGACTGGAAAGTGAAGGTAGAAACGATTGTAATCTAGAACAAAAGAGGGAAAGAAAAAACGGTGAAGAAGGGAAGGAAAGTAGATGAGCTGGAAGATGGAATAGCAGACAAGGAGAAGAAGCAGGAAGAGGAGGAGGAGGAGGAGGAGGAGGAGAAAGAAGAGGAAGAGGAATTAGTGCAAAAGTAGGGTATATCTGAGAGTGTTATCACATGGAATTGCAGTGAAACTTTCTCCTGGATTTGAGGCGATCGTCGAAGGAACTCATTTCATTCTCCCCTAAAAGAGTGATGTGCCAGGATTGCTTATCGTGAAACTCTGACTGAAACGATTTGTCCTCCATCAATGCTTCTTCTTTATGTGAGGGGAATGCTGTGAGGGGAAGAGGTGGATGTGGTGGTGGAGGTGGTGGTGGTGGTGGTGGTGGTGGTGTTGTAAGTTTGTGAGTGTTGAATGGGAAGGAGGGAGAGAGAGAAAGAGGGGAAAAAATAGATGGAGGGGAATAGAGAGGATTTAGGGTGCATAGAGGAAGAAGAAGAAGAAGAAAAGAAGGGAATATAGGTTGTATAGGGAAACAAAAATAACGCAGGGAGGGAAGGAACACACACACACACACACACACACACACACACACACACACACACACACACACACACACACACACACACACACACACACACGTTTTGTAATCAATTTTTGTTCATAGTTGTTTTTTTTTAGGGTATTTTTAACCTTCCCGGATGGTCTCCCTTCTCCCCTCTTCCTCCCTTCCCCTCTGATGCCTTTTTCACTTCATCTCTCTCTCTCTCTCTCTCTCTCTCTCTCTCTCTCTCTCTCTCTCTCTCTCTCTCTCTCTCTCTCTCTCTCGCTCTCTCTCTCTCTCTCTCCCTCTCTCGCTCTCGCTCTCGCTCTCTTTATCTCTTTCTCTCACTTCTACTTCCCCTTCTTTAGCCATATTGCTCCCCACTCCCCTCTCTTCCCCCTCCCTTCTTCCTTTTTCATCCCCTCTCCTCCTCCCCAGCTTCATCCTCACCCCTCTCACACCCCTCTTGCATGCCCTGTGACCTCGATCCTCACTCTCATCCCTCTCTCTCTTTTTATTTCCTCTCACTTTTTTGTTCCCTTTGACTCCCCTTCTTCCTCTCTTTCGCCTACTACTCCTCGCCCTCTTTTCCATCGCCTCTCTCTCTCTCTCTCTCTCTCTCTCCCTTCCTTCTCTTTCTCCTCCCTCCCTTCCCTCCCCTCCCATCAGCGGTACTGCAGCTGTTACTCTCCCATTGGAATAGTGTGCGTTTCCCACGACAGAGGGGGTGTATGGGTAAGGGGGGGCAGGGGGTATCATTGTCATCATCAGTATCACGACTGTCAACAAAGGTAATGCTATAGGCACCACCACCACCACCACCACCACCACCACCACCACCACCACCACCACCACCACCACTACTACTACCAACAACAACAACAACAACAACAACAACAATGACAATAACACAACACAGAATTCCACACACCTGTCAATATAGATTTTTTTTTTTTTCTTTTAAATATTTGACGGACTGTTTTTTTATTTTTCCTTTTCACTTTTTTTCTGATTTTTTTTTTTTTTTTTTTTTTTTTTGTCTCTATGGGATGTTTTATTCCTGATCGTTGCTGGAAAAGTGTTTGATATATTTTTCATATTCTTTCGTGTCAATTTTTTTTTTTCAATTTTATCTCTATCCCTCATTCATTTATTTTTTCTTCCTCTCTCTCTCTCTCTCTCTCTCTCTCTCTCTCTCTCTCTCTCTCTCTCTCTCTCTCTCTCTCTCTCATTTATTGTCTTTTTTGTAGTGTTATTCATGATAGATTCTTTTTTTTTTCTTTCTTTCTTTTGATTTATAATTTATTAATTTCTCTCTCTCTCTTTTTCTATCTCTATATATCTCTCTTTCTTACACATTTCATTTTAATAACTCACCTTCAATCATTCATTTTCTCTCATAATCCTCCTCATTTCCTCCACACACACACACACACACACACACACACACACACACACACACACACACACACACACACACACACACACACACACACACACACACGCACTCTTTCCCAATTCCCTCGTTATTTTTACACTCTCCCCCTTGTGCTCGAGGTTACTCCTGGTGCCTCTTGCCTCTCCTAACCAATTACTTCAGGTGTTTCCTCACTGCTAGATCATGCCTCGCTGCTCTCTCTCTCTCTCTCTCTCTCTCTCTCTCTCTCCCTCTTTTTTAATCTTCCCAATACCTTCTCGTTTCCCCTCTCCATCTACACTCTTAATTACAGGTGGATTCTTGCCCTGCTTACCTCTATCCCTCAATTTTCTTTTTTTTTTTATCTCTCTCTCTTTCTCTTTCTCTTTCTCTTTCTCTCTCTCTCTCTCTCTGGTTTTTCCTCGCCACCTGTGTTTCTTTTCCTTACTAATTACTTCCTTATATTTTTATTTTCCTTGCCTTCCTTATTTCTTTCCTTCTTTTCCTTCTTTCCTTCCTTTGAATTATTGTTTAAGTGGGATTTTTTTTTTTTATTTCCGTGTTTTGTAATTTTTTTTGTTTTTATAATTTGTTATGGTTATGTTATTTTTTTCATTTTTATTTATCTCTCTATCTATCACTTTGTATTTTAACATTACACAACTTCTTTTTTATTTTCGTTCCATCTTTTTGTCTCCCTTTGTCCCTTTTCTTCTCCCTTTCTTCCTTTCCTTTCCTTTTTTCTCCCTTTTTTCCCCTTTTTCCCCCTTTGCGTACCATCCAACCCTCTTCCAGTTTTCACTCCGTCGCTATCAAGGATTTACGCTGCGTAGTTTCATTTTCCGGAACCGAAATTGGTCCCTTGAAAAGCAGCTTAAGCAACCTTCCTTTAATCGAACTGAATCAAAGTCGAGGTTTTGTCTGCAAGAGCATTGACTTCATTCCCCGTCTCCTCTCAGCATCAGTAAAGTCTCTATGATATTTTTAGAACGTTCTCTCCAGGTGATGTTAGCTAGTTAGTTAGTAGAAAAAGGTATGTGTTTTTAATTATATAGTCGCTGGAATTATTGAGAAAGAGAGAGAGAGAAACCTGTTGATGAAAGGTTGCAAGCTATAGCCAAATGTCTAGTTAGCAACGAAGAGATTGAGTGACACTTTCTTTTTTTATCTCTTTCTCTCCAGTTTTTTATTCTATTTTTCTTCCATTAGCGTTCAGGGGTGTTTGGGAAATTACACCTTATTCCCTAGCGTCCCTGGTGAGTGTTCTTGTCTCTGCTATAACAGGACTGACGCGGAACTGTCCCTTGAGGTCCCTGTCAGCCCCCATGGGAACACACACGCCCATGTCTTTTATCTACAGGGTGATGCAGCAATTATAGGATTATTTTTATAGTTGTCATTCTAGTGTATTTTCATCCTGTGTGTGTCTGTTTTATGTCAGAATTTTTTTGGGAAAACGATAAGAAAATGATGTTGGTAAAATGTCTTATTCTTTTTTACCAAACTACCTCTGAGACCTTTAGAATGAAGGGTAAACTTGTATAACTTAATTTAACCTAACGGAAGATACCTTAGGAGGAAGTAGTCTGTAAATAATATAGTGTTTCTGGAGAATTGATTGACGTGCGATCTGAAAAAGTGTAAGAATCTTGATGTGAAAAGGTAGCGTCTCACCTACTCACTTCTTTTTTCTGGTGTGTATTAAAGGGAATCGGCTCGGGGCTTAATTAAGGTGACTTTTTACCTAAACTTTTGAGCAGGTAGATGGTAGACGTCAAGCTGTATTAGTGTCAAAGCTAAAACTGGAACAACATTTAGTAAACCATTTATCTGCTGACATAAAACGTGGAGTGATTGAACTAATACCACTATGATCCATTATCATTATTATTTACTTATTGTTATTATCATTGGCATTAGTTTATTAATTAGCAACAGGTATGAAAGTCCATGTCTACCTTTGTCTGTGTTTCTCTATATGCTCCTTCTTTCTCTATATATATATTCTTTTTCCTCCCAGTCCAATGTTCCCTAAATAAAGTGCGCCGTCCCATCGACATCCCATCTACGATCGCTGGACTCAGATTCTAAAGTGGTGCCATTAAACAGCGGGAACAGCAATTACACTTCACAGCAATAATGGTTTAATTTTCCATGGCTGTATTTTCACATTTTTATCCCGAGTGAAGTGTAGTTCGCCGACTCTCTCAATTCCCTTCGTATTATACAACGAAAAGACGAGAAAACTCACCTATAATTTTGGGAAGAGAGAATCTAAATTAACTTCTTCTTTTTTCTCTCTCTTTTTTTTTTTTTGGAAACTCAGATTTGCTGCTAAAAGTTAAGAGATAGAGATAGAAAGAGAGACGAATAAAAAAATAATGAAGTAAAGAAGTGGCACTCTCTACCTGGATTTCTCACCTTCTGGCCTGAGCTCAAACCTACATCCAGGTAAATAAATAATTACCTCAATCGACCGACTTCACGGAACGCTGCCAGTCACCCGCCCACACCCAAGCCCCTACACGTGCACTTCAATAACGGGCGTGGGCGTGGGCGTGGGCGTGGGCGTGGGAGAGCGTTGGGGACACGGATAACCCAACTACCCCCAAAAAACAGATGACGTGTTATGTGGAAATATGAATCATGTATAACTCATATGATAAGTTCGTGTTTGATTCGTGTTGACTTCGTGTTTGATTCATGTTTGAGTAGTGTTAGGAGGTTAAACACACACACACACACACACACACACACACACACACACACACACACACACACACACACACACACACACACACACACACACACACACACACACACACACACACACACTCTCGTTTCTCATCACTAACGGGAGACGAAATGTTTTGTAAATAGTTTTCTTTGATGGAAATACCTTTTGAGGGTTTTCGAGCTGAAAATCTCTGGATCCAATTCTCTTTTCCTTCCCTGGTTTACACGGTCCTGAAGGGTGAAATAAAGGATCTCTCGCATTCAAACCAACCAGGCGCGCCGCTCCCACGGACCTGCCGAAACCTGGATTTCCCGCTCCCCTCCTCCCCCTCCTTCCCCCCTCCTCCTCCTCCTCCTACTGCTGCTACTACTGCTACTCGTCTACTTCTTCTATAATCGATATGATCTCTCTTATCCATATCTTGTAAGCCTTCTTCCAATCCCATGTCTGCTTTTCTCTCTCTTTGTCTGTCTGGTTTTTTTCTCTCTCTCTCTCTCTCTCTCTCTCTCTCTCTCTCTCTCTCTCTCTCTCTCTCTCTCTCTCTCTCTCTCTCTCTCTCTCTCTCTCTCTCTCTCTCTCTCTCTCTCTCTCTCTCTCTCTCTCTCTCTCTCTCTCTCTCTCTCTCTCTCTCTAACAGTAATTATCATGCTACATTTTTCCATCGTTTTTATTCATATTTCGTCCTTTTCCTAATAACTATGTATTTTTGTTTTCATATCTAAACCTTTTTTTTTTTATAATTTTTTCGTTTTTTTTTTTTTTTTCGGTATACAGAGAACGTTGATTTGTGATATTTTTTTTTGCACCCAGTTCTCTATCTGTCTTTCCTTCACTATTGATACATTTTTCTCATCTAAATCAAAATATATCTAACGTATTAATTGAAGAAATAAAAATAATTAGTATTAAATTCATTGACACTTTACATAATCAACACATCCACGATATTCCTTTCAATCAATTTCGAAACTCAGTTCACGGATACTCTCTCTATCTCTCTATCTCTATCTCTATCTCTATCTTTAAATGTATCTTCCATGCTTCACTTCCCTCTATGCCCTCTCTCTTATCTAATCTCTCAACGTTATCACTCCAGCCCTTCCTCACTCCACACTATATGTGACTATACTATACTACATATCTTCCCTGCCATTCCTCCTCACCACCACCACGCGTCCCCCTCCTCCCCCTCCCATCTCCCTCCCCCTCCTCTTCCCCAACCCTCACCATCCCCTCCCCCTTCTCCCTCCCTTCCCTCTCCCCCTCCCCCACTAACAACACTCCTCCATCAAGGGGTGCTTTTTCTCCCCACCACGATAAATTCAGCAGTTCTTCCCAGGCGACCCTCTTCACCTCTCTCTCTCTCTCTCTCTCTCTCTCCTCTCTCTCTCTCTCTCTCTCTCTCTCTCTCTCTCTCTCTCTCTCTCTCTCTCTCTCTCTCTCTCTCTGACCCCCTACCAATCCCACTTTCTCTCCTTTGTTGTAAATAAACCACATTTGTCGAGCTGCGTCTTGTTGCCTCTAGCCTCCCACTGGACACACACATGCACACACACACATACACTCTCTCTCTCTCTCTCTCTCTCTCTCTCTCTCTCTCTCTCTCTCTCTCTCTCTCTCTCTCTCTCTCTCTCTCTCTCTCTCTCTCTCTCTCTCTCTCTCTCTCAAAAGAAAAAAAGGTCAAGTTATGAGAAATACATACATACATTTCTCTTGTCTTGCTTATGGGGTGCAAATCCTCCTCCTCCTTCTCCTCCTCCTTCTCCTCCTCCTCCTCCTCCTCCTCCTCCTCCTCCTCCTCCTCCTCCTCCTCCTCCTCCTCTTTCTCCTCCTCCTCCTTACCGCCTCGGGTCTGCAAAAACACAATATTAATGGTTATGAATAGATCAGTACCACCCTTACTTACCCTCAAGCCCTCAACAGACCCGTACTTGAAGAGCTATTCTAAGCACCTTCTTCAGTAGTGTGCCTCGAGGGAGAGTACTGGAGGGCCTTAGGGTGATGTAGCTCTTCAATACTACCCCGTTTTCTTCACTGTGTATTGAATAAGCGAGTGGCGAGGGGGTGACTCCTGTAATCTATTTTAAGGGCACGTACAAGGAATTAAGGAAAATGGTAGGGATGATTATAATAGTAACAAGGGAGAGGAGGAATGATAAGTGGAGAAGGTAAGGAAGAAGCAGGTATAAGGAGGTGTGTTAGTGGAAGATTGTATGACAGGAAGACACAGGAAGATAAGGAGGAAGGAAGATAAGCAAAGGAGGATGTGAGGAAGAGGAGAGGTGATAGTAATTGTTCGTGTTTTGCAAGGAGGATAGATGGATTGGAGGAGGAGGAGGAGGAGGAGGAGGAGGAGGAGGAGGAGGAGGAGGAGGAGGAAGTGAGGAAGTGAAGACGAAGATGGAGATGGAGTTGGTCGGGGAAACTCAAGGAAGAGGATGAAGAAGAATATTTGCAAGATTTATGATTTTCCTCTTCACCTCTTTCCATTTGCATCAGAAGAGGAAGAGGAGAGAGGAAAGAAAGTATTGCATTTGTTATTTATTAGCCAACTGCTCTGGAAACGTGAGGAGAATTTTGGGTTGTGTGGCCAGGGTAAAAATGTGTTTATATATATATATATATCAAAAAGGAGTTGAGTTAATTTGATTGCATCCTGACTTTCTTGATTTTTTTTTATTTCTGTTTCTCCCTTGTTCTTTCTCTTTCATTGTTTCACTTCCCAATGGTTCTCTCCGCCCTCACGCCCTCACGCCCATCACTCTTACTGGCTTCACTGCCTCACAAAACAATAAATCTTACCAAGAATTAATAGTTCTCCTGCACTTGTACTCTTATTTTTATCTCCCTTCCTTCGTCTCTCTTACTGATACTTTCCAAGACGAAGTTAAGACAAGAATTATATCTCTATTTTATTATTTTCATTTAATTTCCTGAAGTTTTGATAATAATAACTTGTTTATATGTGTTTTTCTTTGCTATTTTTCCGGAAATATTAATAACAAAGAGTAATAGGATTTCTACCTTATCTCCTCCTTCTCCTCTTCTTCTTCCTCCTCCTCCTCCTCCTCCTCCTCCTCCTCCTCCTCCTCCTGCTCCTCTTCCTCCTCCTCCTCCTCCTCCTCCTCCTCCTCCTCCTCCTCCTCCTCCTTTTTCTCACTGTTACCTTCGTCAAAAAATCAAGCGGAAACAAGAGGATTTCAGGTGTTTCCGCCAAAGTTACGTTTTGGTGTTATTCTGTTTACAAGATCGTGGCGCAGAAAAAAAATATCTCAGTACAAGAATATTATTATTTTTTTCCTTTGTTTTCTTTTTTTTTTCACCTTTCTGAATTTCCACAATGCTCATGTCGCTCAATTTTCCTTTCCTTTTTTTTTTTTTTTTTTTTTTTTTTTTTTTTTTTTTTTTTTGCATCTGTCACTCACATCTGCCACTCTTCACTGCTTTTCCCTTCTTCCTCCTCCTCCTCCTCCTCCTCCTCCTCCTCCTCCTCCTCCTCCTCCTCTCTCTCAATCCTTGTTTCCTGCTCTAAATCCTTCTCTAGAGGTTTTTTATTCTTCTTTTTTTTTTTACCTTTTTTTTTTAAGATTGTTGACCTGATATTGTGTTTGAGTTCACCTGGAGTGTTTTTCTTATCTTTTTTAAGTGGGAGTGTTATGCGACTTTTTGTCTTCAATAAAGTTTATTTGCTGTGTTCTTTCGTCTTTCGTATTATTGTTGTCATTTATATTCTCTTCTTTTTCTTTTTCTTTTTTTGATAATATTATGTTATTTTCTTTCCCTTCTTTATTTTTCTTCATATTTCATCATCTTCTTCTTCTTCTTCTTCTTTCTTCTGTGTGATTTTTGAAACATTAGAATGGATACTGAAGAAAAAATAAACGTTCATACGATATTACCAAGACACACACACACACACACACACACACACACACACACACACACACACACACACACACACACACACACACACACACACATCTGGGGGTTACAGGTAATATCTAGCCTCCCTTTGCTTCACAGACTTCCCCTATTACACCTTTGGCAAGACCTCCAGCAGGCGAATTAGCGCTGGAATATCGAAGTATAAGCTCTTCGTGACCCAGAGAGAGAGAGAAGAGAGAGAGAGAGAGAAGAGAGAGAGAGAGAGAGAGAGAGAGAGAGAGAGAGAGAGAGTGTGTTGAAACTACATATACGACACAGAAAATTAAAAAAAATATATATATAAATAACAACAGTAACAATATTGAAATGAAAAATAAGTCTTGCGAAACCAAACATGAAACCTTGACAGCACATTTTTACATCAACTTATATTTTTCTCGTCTTCAAATTTCATCAAAACAAAACAAATGTCAGGTAAGGTACGGTAAGGAAACATGAGCTGCTGTAATCCTATCGAGAGAGAGAGAGAGAGAGAGGAGAGAGAGAGAGAGAGAGAGAGAGAGAGAGAGAGAGAGAGAGAGAGAGAGAGAGAGAGAGAGAGAGAGAGAGAGTAAGAGCTGTGGCTGCAACATTAACAGCCTGCACCGTTGGCCTCACAGAATTGCTTTGCTTTCACCTACCAACATTCGATTCCTCTTGCGCCAAATTGGTGTGCACCGCGCGAGCGAATCCCAGGCGACTGTGTATTGTTCCTTGAAGTGCGACACCTGATGACGCTGAAGCTAGACCCCCGAGAGACACACACGGCTTTCTGTGGGTGGTAGTGTGCCTCTTGTAGTAGTAGTAATAGCAGTAGTAGTAGTAGTAGTAGTAGTAGTAGTAATAGTAGTAGTAGTAGTAGTAGTAGTAGTAGTAGTAGTAGTAGTAGTAGTAGTAGTAGTAGTAGTAGTTGGTGTTATTGTATTTTTAAGGGTTAGAAATGCAAGTGTTACTATTCTTATATATTTATCTCTTAAAGCTACCTCTTTCTCTCTCTTTCCCTCCTTCTCTCTCTTTCTGTCTCTCTCCGGTAATTCAACAAAATGTAAAGTCAAGCCTCATCCTCGCCCTCCCTATAAAATGTGCCTCAAACAGGAGCTACACAAGAATACAGAGTAGCCACGCGTGTTGGTAATGCCAGTGGAAAGATTCTGGCTAACAATTTTTTTCCCCTGACTTAATCTACTCAGTGTAATATGTGCGTGTGTGTCAAGCGAGAGTCAGTCAGTCAACAGGATTCATAACTTTAACTTTACTTTACACTAATGCGAGTACTGAGGTGGCCTTGAAAAAAATTATATATGTAAGTGTAGGTTTGGTTTTATATATCTTATTTGTCTCTTTGGGAATAGTAATAAGTAAATATCGTTGTATGTATTCCTATGAGACAGTATTGATAGGTTTTTTTTCTATGTTTTATGTGATCTTTACTGGCTTTGTTTAGCGTGAAGATTTAGAATTATGAAGATGCAATACATTTTATAATCAGAACGAGTAAGAAAAGAGATAAAAAAAAATAATACAGGAAAAATTATAATTACCGAACCTTTTCCTTTCATTTATTTTCATGCCACATAAGGTCGTTCTCTCCAACACGTATATTTAATCCTCTGTCCTTATGGTGGTGTGAGGTGAGGTGAGGTGAGGTGAGGTGAGGTGAGGTGAGGTCGGGACGGGACGGGACGGGACACAAAATTTACCGCTTATACAAAATTCCATTAC
>JAXIVD010001268.1:42500-57326 GCA_036785275.1 Cancer borealis | reverse complement strand
GTGAGGAAGAAAATAGGGGGCAGGGTTGGATTTATGGGGGAGTGGGGTGAGGGAGAAAGAAGGGGGCAGGGCTGGATGGATGGGGGAGAGGGGTGAGGGAGAGAGGAAGGGGCAGGGCTGGATGGATGGGGGAGTCGGGTGAGGCAGAGAGGAGAGGGCAGGGATAGATGGGATGAGGGAGAGAGGAGGGGTCAGGTCTGGATGGGTGGGGTAGTTGGGTGAGGGAGAGAGGAGGGGGCAGGGCTGGATGGATAAGGGAGTGGGGTGAGGGAGAGAGAAGGGGGCAGGGCTGGAAGGATGGTGGAATGGGGTGAGGGAGAGAGGAAGTGGCAGGGCTGGATGGATGGGGGAGAGGGGTGAAGGCAAGATGGATTGGGGAGTAGGGAGAGGTGGACAGAAATGGGCAAGGCCGGATGGATGGGAGAGTGGGGTGAGGGAGATAGGAGGGAGCAGGGCTGGATGGATGGGGGAGTGGGATGAGGGAGAGAGGAGGAGGTAGGGCTGGATAGATGGGGGAGTGGGGTGAGAGAGCGAGGAGAAGGCAGGGCTGGATGAATTGGGGTGAGGGAGAGAGGAGGAGGCAGGGCTGGATGGATGAGGGAATGGGGTGAGGGAGAGAGGAGGGGGCAGAGCTGGTTGGATGGGGAAGTGGGGTGAGGGAGAGAGGAGGGGGCAGGGCTGGATGGATAGAGGAGTAGGGTGAGGGAAAGAGGAGGGGGCAGGGCTGAATGGATGGGGTAGTCGGGTGAGCGAGGGATGTGGGGGCAAGGCTGGATGGATGGGGGAATGGGGTGAGGGAGAGAGGAGTGGGCAGGGCTGGATAGATGAGGGAGTGGGCTGAGGGAGTGAGGATGGGGCAGGGCTGGATGGATGGGGGAGTGGGTTGAGGAAGAGAGGAGGGGGCAGGACTGGATGGATGAGGGAGTGGGGTGAGGGAGAAAGTATGGGGCAGGACTGGATGGATGCGCGAGTTAGGTGAGGGAGAGAGGAGGAGGCAGTGCTGGATGCATTGGGGAGTGGGTTGAGGGAGAGAGGATGGGGTACTGCTGGATGGATGGGGGAGTGGGGTGAGGGTAAGTTGAGGGGGCAGGGCTGGATGGATGGGGGAGTGGCGTGAGGGAAAAAAGAGTGGGCAGGGCTGGATGGATGAGGGAGTGGGGTGAGGGTTAGAGGAAGGGGCAGGGCTGGATGGATGCGGGAGTGGGGTGAGGGAGAAAAGAGGGGGCAGGACTGGATGGATGGGGAAGTGGGGTGAGGAAGAGAGGACGGGGTAGGGCTGGATGGATGGGGGAGTGGAGTGAGGGAGAGAGGAGGAGGCAGGGTTGGATGGATGGGGGAGTGGGGTGAGGGAGAAAGGAGGGGGCAGGGCTGGATGGATAGGTAAGTGAGGTGAGGGAAAGAGAAGGCGGCAGGGCTGAATGGATGGGGGAATGGGGTGAGGAAGAGAGGAGGAGGCAGGGCTGGATGGATAGAGGAGTGGGTTTGAGAGAGAGAGGAAGGTACAGGGCAAGATGGATGAGGGAGTAGGGTGAGGGAGAGAGAAGGGGGCAGGGCTGGATTGATGGGAGAATGGGGTGAGGGAGAGAGGAGGAGACAGGGCTGGATGGATGGGGGAGTGGGGTGAGTGAGAGAGGAGGGGGCAGAGTAGGGTGGATCGGGGAGTGGGGTGAGGGGTGAGGATGGGGCAGGTCTGGATTGATGGGGGACTGGGGTGAGGGATAGAGGAGGGGGCAGGGCTGGATGGATGGGGGGCTCGGGTGAGGGACCGATGATGGGGCAGGGCCGGATTAATGGGGGAATGGGGTGAGGGAGAGAGGTGGGGGCAGGGCTGGATAGATGTGGGTGTGGGGTGAGGGTGAGAGGAAGGGGCAGGGCTGGATGGATGCGGGAGTGGGGTGAGGGAGAAAAGAAGGGGCAGGGCTGGATGGATGGGGGGTCGGGTGAGGGAGAGAGGATGGGGCAGGGCCGGATGGATGGGGGAGTGGGGTGAGGGAGATAGGAGGGGACAGTACTGGATGGATAGGGAAGTGGGGTGAGGGAGAGAGTAGGGGGCAGTGCTGGATGGATAGGGGAGTCGGGTGAGGGTGACAGGAAGGGGTAGGACTGGATGGATGCGGGAGCGGAGTGAGGGAGAAAAGAGGGGGCAGGGCTGTATAGATAGGGGAATGGGGTGAGGGAGAGAGGAGTGAGCAGGGATGGATGGATGGGGGAGTGGGGTGAGAGATAAAGGAGGGAGCAGGGCTAGATGGATAGGGGAGTGTGTTGAGGGAGAGGGGAGGGATCAGGGCTGGATGGATGGGGGAGTGATGTGAGGGAGAGAGGAGGGGGCAGGGCAGAGTTGATGGGGGAGTTGGTTGAGGGAGAGAGGAAGGGGCAGGGCTAGATGGATGGGAGAGTGGGATGAGGGTGAAAGGAAGGGACATGGCTGGATGGATGCGGGAGTGGGTTGAGGTAGAAAAGAGGAGGCAGGGCTGAATGGATGGGGTGAGTGGAGTGAGGGAAAAAGGAGGGTGCAGGGCTGGATGGAGGGGTGAGTGGGTAGAGGGAGAGAGGAAGGGGCAGGGCAGGATGGATGGGGGAAGGGGGTGATGGAAAGAGGAGGGGGCAGGGCTGGATGGATAGGGAAGTGAGGTGAGGAAAAGAGGAGGGGAATGGGCTGGATGGATGGGGGAAGGGGGTGACGGAGAGAGGAGGGGGCAGGGCTGGATGGATAGGGAAGGGAGGTGAGGGATAGAGGAGGGGGCAGGGCTGAATGGATCGGGGAGTGGGGTGAGGAAAAGAGGAGGAGAAAGGGCAGGATGGATGGGGAAAGGTGCTGACGGAGAGAGGAGGGGGCAGGACTGGATGGATGGGGGAGTGGGGTGAGAAAGAGAGGAGGAGGCAAGGCTGGATGGATAGGGGAGTGGGGTGAGGGAAAGAGGAGGAGGCAGGGCTGGATGGATAGGGGAGTGGGTTGAGAGAGAGGGAGGAAGGTACAGGGCAGGGTGGATGGGGGAGTGGGGTGAGGGAGAGAGGAGGGGTCAAGGCTGGATTGATGGGAGAATGGGGTGAGGGAGAGAGGAGGAGGCAGGGCTAGATGGATGGGGGAGTGGGGTAAGGGAGAGAGGAGGGGGCAGGGCTGGATTGATGGGAGAATGGGGTAAGAGCGAGAGAGGAGGAGGCAGGGCTGGATGGGTGGGGGAGTGGGGTAAGGGAGAGAGGAGTGAGCAGAGCAGGGTTGATCGGGGAGTTAGGTGAGGGGTGAGAATGGGGCAGGGCTGGATTGATGGGGGACTGGGGTGAGGGAGAGAAGAGGGGGCAGGGCTGGATGGATGGGGTTTAGGGTGAGGGAGCGATGATGGGGCAGGGCCGGATTAATGGGGGTGAGGGAGAGAGGTGGGGACAGGGCTGGATAGATGTGGGAGTGGGATGAGGGTGAGAGGAAGGGGCAAGGCTGGATGGATGCGGGAGTGGGGTGAGGGAGAAAAGAGGGGGCAGGGCTGGATGGATGAGGGGTCGGGTGAGGGAGAGAGGATGGGGCAGGGCTGGATGGATGGGGGAGTGGGGTGAGGGAGATAGGAGGGGACAGGACTGGATGGATAGGGGAGTAGGGTGAGGGAGAGAGTAGGGGGCAGTGCTGGATGGATAGGGGAGTCGGGTGAGGGTGACAGGAAGGGGTAGGACTGGGTGGATGCGGGAGCGGGATGAGGGAGAAAAGAGGGGGCAGGGCTGGATAGATAGGCGAGTGGGGTGAGGGAGATTGGAGGGAACAGGGATGGATGGATGGGGGAGTGGGGTGAGGGATAAAGGAGGGAGCAGGGCTAGATGGATAGAAGAGTGTGTTGAGGGAGAGGGGAGGGGTCAGGCCTGGATGGATGGGGGAGTGACGTAAGGAAGAGAGAAGGGGGCAGGGCAGGGTTGATGGGGGAGTGGGTTGAGGGAGAGAGGAGGGGGCAGGGCTAGATGGATGGGGGAATGGGATGAGGGTGAAAGGAAGGGACATGGCTGGATGGATGCGGGAGTGGGTTGAGGAAGAAAAGAGGGGGCAGGGCTGAATGGATAGGGGAGTAGAGTGAGGGAGAAAGGAGGGTGCAGGGCTGGATGGAGGGGTCAGTGGGGTGAGGGAGAGAGGAGTGGGCAGGGCTGGATGGATAGAGAAGTGAGGTGAGGGAAAGAGGAGGGGGCAGGGCAGGATGGATGGGGGAAGGGCGTGACGGAGAGAGGAGGGGGCAGGGCTGGATGGATGGGGGAGTGGGGTGAGGAAGATAGTAGGAGGCAGGGCTAGATGGATAGGGGAGTGGGTTGAGAGAAAGAGGAGGAGGCAGGGCTGGATGGATAGGGGAGTGGGTTGAGAGAGAGAGAGAGAGAGAGAGAGAGAGAGAGAGAGAGAGAGAGAGAGAGAGAGAGAGAGAGAGAGAGAGAGAGAGAGAGAGAGAGAGAGAGAGAGAGAGAGAGAGAGAGAGAGAGAGAGAGAGAAAAGAGAGAGAGAGAGAGAGAGAGAGAGAGAGAGGGGAAGTTACAGGGCAGGGTGGATGGGGGAGTGGGGTGAGGGAGAGAGGAGGAGGTAGGGCTGGATGGATTGGAGAATGGGGTGAGGGAGAGAGGAGGAGGCAGGACTGGATGGATGGGGGAGTGGGGTGAGGGAGAGAGGAGGGGGCAGGGCTGGATTGATAAGAGAATGGGGTGAGGGAGAGAGGAGGAGGCAGGGCTGGATGGATGGGGGAGTGGGGTGAGGGAGAGAGGAGGGGGCAGGGCTGGATTGATGGGAGGATTGGGTGAGGGAGAGAGGAGGAGGCAGGGCTGGATGGATGGGGGAGTGGGGTGAGGGAGAGAGGAGGGGGCAGAGCAGGGTGGATCGGGAAGTGGGGTGAGGGGTGAGGATGGGGCAGGGCTGGATTGATGGGGGACTGGGGTGAGGGAGAGAGGAGGAGGCCGGGCTGGATGGATTGGGGAGTGGGATGAGGGAGAGAGAAGGGGGAAGGGCTCGATGGATGGGGGAGTCGGGTGAGGGTGAGAGGAAAGGGCAGGTTTCGATGGATGCGGGAGTGGGGTAAGGGAGAAAACAGGGGGCATGGCTAGATGGAGAGGGAAGTAGGTTGAGGGAGGCAGGAGGGGGCAGGGCTGTATGGATGGGGGAGTTGGGTGAGGGAGAGAGGAGGGGACAGGGCTGGATGGATGAAGGAGTGGGGTAAGGGAGAAAATAGAGTGCAAGGCTGGATGGATGGGGGAGTGGGGTGAGTGAGAGAGGAGGGGACAGGGCTGGATGGATTGGGTACTAGGGTGAGGGAGAGAGGGTCAGGGCTGGATGGATGAGGAAGTTGGGTGAGGGAGAGAAGAGGGGGCACGGCTTGGTGTGTGTGTGTGTGTGTGTGTGTGAGAGTAAAAAAAAAAAGCCTGTGGTGTTGATATTTGTGAGTCATTTAGGTGGTGCCCGTGGGCATGCTTGGGTTGCGGGTGTACCAGCAGAGTGCCCCTGAAATGAGTCTCCCTGCGGCCCACAATGTCTGATTACCGAGTCTGCTTCATCGCTCAACATCGTTTACTTAAAAGCAACGCCTGATAAGCGGGCGCTGAAGAATTTAAGGGAACCAAATTTGTTCGGTGGAGTCTGAACGAGACTCATCACTCAGAGTTGTTTCGACATAAACGTTTCGATCCCGGAGCGATGGACGGGCAGGGGAGGCGAACTTATTAGGGGGGACGTGGAGGGAGGAAGCCCTTGAGAACAGGGTCACGGAAGGAAAGGGAGGAGGTGGAAAGTGACACGTCGGTGGCCGGCAGTGGAGATGTGAGGTGGTCGGCAGAAAGGATGAGGGGGAAGGGTGGGCGAGTGCTGTGAAGTGGAAGGAAGGGGAGCGAGGTGTTGTGGAAGAGGCAACATGATCTACTTTCAACACTTGACTCCCTGCTAAGGTTACATGGAAGGCAGGCAGTCCTTCGCGCCAGACTCCCTCCCTCTCTTCACCTCCATTCGCATCCTGTGTGGGACTAACACGCCACCAGCCTCCCGATGACACCCTCTCGTCCCGTCCAGTCCCCACCAACACCATCATGTGCATTAATTATTTTAACCTTCCTGCAACAGTTCTTCCGCCCATTTAACATCACTGCTGCCGCCCACCCTAAACCCTGCCACCCAAGAAGGTTGAGGAGATCACACTGCTCCGCTCTGCTCCTTTATCAAGATATATCATTGTAATAAAACTCAGGAGACTCAGCTTAATGATTCCCCATATTGAGTTACAGGTGACTGTACTCCCGTGTGTTGGGCAGACAAACTCCTCAGCAGGCGGGCACCTCACACTCCCTGGCCGTCACTCCTGCTGGCACCCACTCCATCACCAGTCCCGCCGCCTTCACACACACACACACGCATGCACACACACGCACACACACACACACACACACACACACACACACACACACACACACACACACACACACACACACACACACACACACATACGCACACACACCATCTTGTGCCAACTCCCACACTACACCACACAACTTCCACTCCCGTCGCACCAACTTGCACAATAATACACTCGCCTCATCACCGCTGATTCCCACATTCATTACGTAGAATTTTCCAGTGGCTGAGTTTCCCGAGCAGAGTCAGTGGCGTGAGAGGAGCAGCCGGTGACCAGGACGACGCCCGCACCGCCCACACCACCACCGGGCACACATGGGTGGTCCGCACTGATGCTTAACCCCTGCTTGCAATAAAATCCAAAACTCATCAAGACGAAGACAAGACTATCTAGGAGGAGTAAGTGGCCATGTGCTTCCTTTAACCCTTTGTCATGCCGGCGGGGTGAGGACGCCAGAAAGTGCCGCCGCCGCCAAGTGTTTGAAGTGAAGCCCCGCCGCCACCTGGGTGTGGAAGGGACATGAAGGTGGTGAGGGAAGAGTCCATCATCGCACGGCATTAAGGCTCAAGGAGGCAGCATTACCGGCTTGGGAAGAAGCATTAAGCTCTTCTTCTCCAGATTACACACCCACATGTAGATGCCAGACCCTCGCGTAATATAAAACTTTTAATGAACCTGTTCCTCTGAATGCCGAGGGGGAGTGTGGGGACCTGACGCAGCCCCGCCACGTGAGGCTCAATGCTACGCTCGATTTATGGGAGAAGAGAAATTTCCCTTCCATTGCCAAGGTGAATAATAGACCATGTAATTTCACACCCCATCCCCCGCCACTCTTCTTCCCTCAGCCATCAGCCCGAGTCCCGGCCTCACTGCCTCATACTGCCTCACTCTATTTACCTTCCTCCTACATTACCCGTATCACTCAACAACTCTCCGTTACTCTTCAGTGTACATACATTACTTACCTTACCACCAGTCCTCTCCCCTTCCATCTCTTCGAACTAAAAAAAAAACTTTAATACATTCCCATCACTATTACCACCACCACCACCACCACCACCACCACTACCATTACTATTACCACGGTGTACCCTTTCCACTACCACACTCCCTCCCTTTCTTCTCGCACCACACACAATTATCAAGTGCTCACGTGTCAGACTCTCACGCTAAACCCGTACACTCGCTTGCCCTTCCAACTCTCTCATACCTTCCTCGCCCCTCCTTCTGCCAAGCTTCGGGAGAGAAACGAGAAGCCATGCAGTGAAGGGTCTCATGGCTGGCACTGTCTGGCGCTGGCTGGCACGGTGCCTCTGTCGGGTTCATTCTAAGAGTGACGAACAGCGACAGAGGTAGAAGTGGCTGTATGTATGTTAGAGAAAGAGAGAGAGAGAGAAGAAAAAATAGTATGTGTGTGTGTGTGTGTGTGTGTGTGTGTGTGTGTGTGTGTGTGTGTGTGTGTGTGTGTGTGTGTGTGTGTGTGTGTGTGTGTGTGTGTGTGTGTGTGTGTGTGTGTGTGTGTGTGTGTGTGTGTGTGTGTGTGTGTGTGTGTGTGTGTGTGTGTAAGCGATCAATCAGTAAAGTTAATGAACAGGTAGAGTTATAAATTCAACGTGTATGGGCGGTTTGGTTAGGTGGGGCGGGAATGAAAAAAAAAGAAAATTACAGGCATAAAAAAAAAAAAACACAAGTCAGTAAGTAATGAAATAGATAATAATACCAATGAAGCCTCGAGGGAGAGTGAGTTATTCTGACGCGAACTTGGCTTTTGTAATGCATTATTATTTTCCACTTTCTGACCTTGATGAGGAATGGAACGATGAAAAGTGTGTGTGTGTGTGTGTGTGTGTGTGTGTGTGTGTGTGTGTGTGTGTGTGTGTGTGTGTGTGTGTGTGTGTGTGTGTGTGTGTGTGTCGCGTGCACCCTTGAGGATCGCTGGATAAGGAAGGGCACCACAACACACGTCCTCGCACGCAATCACGCCTTTTCAACCTTCCCTCCTCCCTCCATCCCTCCTTTGCTTCCCTCTCTCCCTCCCTTATCATTCCTTAAACCAGATCCCTCCCACCTTCTCTCCCTCCTTTCTTCCTCCTCCTTTCTTGTCCATCACGCCTCTTTCTCCTTCCTTTATCCCTCTCATCTCTCCATCTTACGTGTTCTACCTCCCTCCTTCTCTCTACCTTCCCTCTCTTTACCTCTTCCCTCACGTCCTGCTCCTCACCGCCCCCAGCAAACAGGGCAGGTGAGCAAATACCTTATAATTATCAGACGTACAAGATATAATGACAAAGCTAAAACACACTGTAGGTAAAAAAAAAAAAAAGTAAATGGTGCTAGTTTACGAAATTGTATTAATGGAGAAAAATGGTGAAGGTGAGTCAGGGTTATAGAAGGAGAATGGGAAGTGAGTCCTTTTTGATGAGCTGTGAGTCACCTGTTGGGGATTGGGGGGGTGAGGGGAGGTGAGCCAGAAGGGTTGGTGTAAAGGTGAGGTATTTACGTGCACTGACTCACCGTCTCAGCACGACATGAGAGGCAGTGATGCAGAGGAGATTCACAGTGGTAATAACAGTGAAGAAAACGACAGCACCAGCAGTAGTAACGACAAAACGACGACAATAATAGAAAGGATGACTATAATAACGACGAACAATGACAGCACCAAACACGACGAAAACAACAATAAAACGACAAAAACAGCAAAACAACAACCACAGCTAAAACGACAATAGCAACACTAACAAAATAAAATACTGATAAACACTGAAAACACACACACACACACACACACACACACACACACGCACACACACACACACACACACACACACACACACACACACACACACACACACACACACACACACACACACATAAAAATAAAACAGCCACAATGAAGTGACTCTCCCCTCCCTGCCCTTCCCCCCTTGAGTCAGTGAGTGAGGGGCGGCGGCGTCGGGCAGCAGCGAGGCGTGGAGTAAGTAATGGTTGAGGTGAAGGCCTAGGGCGGAGGTGCCTCAGACCACACCTACGCCCCATTCATCCTCCTCCTGGCGGGTGGATGCTTCACTACCTTCCTTCACACCCATTCCTGCAGCATAACGGTGAGTGGCATGCAGCACGGGTGGAACAGTGGCAGGTGGAATACTAGCAGAAGGAGTGGAAGAGAAGTGTAAGTGGAACAGCGGTAGTGTAGGTGGAAGAAGAATAGTTTAAGTGGAACAGTGGCAGTATAAGTGGAATATAGGCATGAGTGGAAGAGAGATAATGCAAGTGGAAGAGGAACAGTACAGGTGGAACAGTGCAGAACATGTGACGGAACGAGTAATACAAACTTAGAAATGAGAGCAAGAAAGAAAGAAAGCAAGAGTAAAAGAGAGAAGGAGAGAGCGAGTACCACATAAAGAATAATAACATTTCTTCCTTCCCATTTGTACTTCACACAAATAAAACACTACCTCCTCCTCCTCCTCCCTTTCTTTCCTCTCTCCACCTACATCTGTTTCTCTCCCTGCATCCTTCGCCCTACACTTTCTTCCTCCCTCACTCCTTCCCTCCTTGCATCACTCCTTCCTAGCATGCCCCGCGGAGTAATCATTCACATTCCCCAAATACTCCGTGAAGCGACTTTAATCACCCAAATTGATGACACTAAGCTCCATGCAGTCCCGCAGCGGAATCTACATAATCAGCACATCTAAGGAGCTGCGTAAATCAAGGCAAAGAAGATGGGATGCGTGCCCTGACCCTCGCCGACACGTGAGCGGTATGTAATTGTACAGGAGGAGGAGGAGGAGGAGGAGGAGGAATACTTACAATGCGTTATGGTCCCCCTACGTTCACTACCTGTTTTTTGTGCCGTATAATTCAGAAAACGAGTATTAATTAATCTGCCTCTGTCTTGGTTTTATGAATGGATGACTGTTTTTAAGTTAGCGATGATGTTCTTTACTGAGTGTCTTTTTTTCTTCAATATTACGTTATAAACTATACTGTGAGTCCATGGTTTTGATATCTTATGATTTATTTTATGTACATTTGCGTTCTTAGGTTATTTCTATTGATATTTCTTACTAGTTCACCAGCTATTTTGTTTTTAAAAGCCAATAATTTTCTCCTATTTATCAATCATTCTATTTTCATTGCTTTTTTGATCCATCTAATTACTTGTGTGTCGTGTGAATGTCTGCATTAATAACTTCTAGAAACCATAATTATTACACTTGTTTAATTAATGCTTATAATCCAGGTTTCATCTATGCCTTTCAACCCATTCCTCCTTCCTTCCTTCCTTCCTTCCTTCCTTCCTTCCTTCCTTCCTTCCTTCCTTCCTTCCTTCCTTCACACAACCAGAAGGGAAACACAAGTAGGTCTTCAGTACTTACAACGTCCACACACTAATCTGAGGCAGCCCTTAAAACACACACGTCTTTTATCCGTTGCGTCATTAACTTTCCACCTTTTACACATAACGCATTTTATCCTAACATCGCTTAAATTTCCTACGGCTTAAAACCTTTGGGAATTTTCAACTTTTTGAACCTTTTAACACTGCTTAAACTTTACGTCTGCAGAATTCCGTTCACATAACACTCTCTCTCTCTCTCTCTCTCTCTCTCTCTCTCTCTCTCTCTCTCTCTCTCTCTCTCTCTCTCTAGTGTAGCCAAGTGCAGGTTGTGTCAGAGCCTCAGAAATCGAGGAAAATATTTATTGAAGGGATGAAAAAGTATGTCTGAAGATGAGAACTTTTCATAGATTTGCATAATTTTGTCCGTATGTACGAGAGAGAGAGAGAGAGAGAGAGAGAGAGAGAGAGAGAGAGAGAGAGAGAGAGAGAGAGAGAGAGAGAGAGAGAGAGAGGAGAGAGAGAGAGAAGCAGTGGCTTCTCATAACTCCATGATGTACTTTGTTCCTTCATAATTAACACGCTTCGTCTCTTCGTGCAAAGGCTTGATGGTAAGGATGACTCTCCCTGCCCGGGTTCATCCTGCAGCGGTGTGCGGCAACTCAGTGGTGGTGGTGGTGGTGGTGGTAGTGGTGGTGGTGGTGCGCACTGCCAAATGGACTTCCTGAAGCACTCAATGTGGATGACTTTAGTACTGATGTCATCCATACTTAACCCTTGTGGTGGCGGGATGAGTGATGGCTGAATGTGATGAACAACAGACTCATCCCAGCTCAGGTGAAGGTGAAGGTCATAGTCACACTCACCGCCGTGTTGGCAACCCTTGGCCTTACTTACTTGAGCCCCGCCCCCCCGTCCCCCCATCCCCCGTGAGGCCATGACTGACCTCCATAAGGCACCTCCTGCTAACACACCCAAGGATTAGACTACTCAGTTGTCCTTTTGATCATTGTGTTACCAAGCACACTTGAATAACCTCTTTCAAGGCTAAGGTAGCAGCGGGCTTCAGGGTGACGGGAAGCCAAAAGAAGCTATGGGGAGGGATGGGGGCGGGGAAGGGAGTGGGAAGGAGGTTTGGGTCGCCGGTGGCCAGGTGGGCGGGCCTGTCGGGTAAGCGTGAAGCCGAGAGGTCTGAGCGACTCAGTCCGTGTGTGGTGGTGGTGGTTGACGCGCGTTCTCTCAAGGGCACACAACCCTAGCCACGCTGGGCTCACTCACTCGTGTCCTTCCTTCTCGTGCACGCGTCGCTGGCTCGTCCTGCCCGGTGTTGTCTGCCTCTTGGCGTGTCACCTGAGTGCTGGGTGCCAAGTGTGCTGACTTTCGATTCAGTTGTCACCGTGAGTACTGGATTACCGAGTGGCATTGCGGTCTCCGGTTCGTGGATTTGTAGTGGTGTTTCTGGTGTCGGAGCGTTGCCCTGCGCCCTTTGAGCCTCGTCGTGACACAGGTGAGTGCTGAAAATCTGGCTGAAAGTGTCTGTCGTCCAGGTCACAAAGTACTTATCAGCTCACTTAAGTCCTCTTGATTGACGTGTTAAGCTTTGCCTCACAAACTCACTTGGCTGAAGGAGGAAGGGGCTTAGCCGGGCCGGGGTGGTAAGCCGTGATAACGCCTCGCTTCACGCTGCTAGATGCATTCAGCAGCCGCGGGGGGATGGTTTGAGGGCATCCCTGTTCGTGAGTAAGGCGTTGAGTGAGGCGTGCGTGGCCGTGCCGTGCGTGGCCAGTAATTGAGTAGTGAATCCCATACTACCACGAACCGCAGCCCAGGACGTGTGATGGAGTAAATCTGGGCACATCTTAACGTACTCGTACCTCCTTCCCTCCTCTGTGCCTCCCTGACCCTGTGTGGCGAGTGACATAACCCTTAGTGTGTTGTGTGTGTGTGTGTGTGTGTGTGTGTGTGTGTGTGTGTGTGTGTGTGTGTGTGTGTGTGTGATTACTCGAGAACATTTGTACTCGCTGATGGTAAAGGAAAAAATCAACACATTCAAAGGGAGAAGTTATTACGGTTTTTGAAAGACTGAATCTTTGCTTCACGAGAATTGTTATGAAATTTTATGAAGTAAAGTAAAATATAAGGATGAGAGAGAGAGAGAGAGAGAGAGAGAGAGAGAGAGAGAGAGAGAGAGAGAGAGAGAGAGAGAGAGAGAGAGAGAGAGTCAGTAACAGGTGAGAGACGCTCCACCAACACTGACGCTCACTTTTTTTGGTGTGTTTTTTATATATGTTTTCATTCTGTGCCTCAAATTCAGCACAAATCCTAATAGAAAAAAAAAGTTTACACGAATAAACCCTTGATTGATATTATTCCACAATCCCACGAGTGTCATACCAGCGAATGATAGTGAACTGAGAGCAGGGGAAAAAATAAGAACACATACAAACCCACACACACACACACACACACACACACACACACACACACACACACACACACATACATATGTGCATACATACATACATAGAGTTGCAGCACTGTGTATACTTGTAACTCTCACTTTATCTTTTTTTTCGTGATACTTAAAGAGTGAAATTTTCTGTGATGTGCGCGGCAGACAGAACGAAATGAGAGTACTGTGTGTGTGTGTGTGTGTGTGTGTGTGTGTGTGTGTGTGTGTGTGTGTGTGTGTGTGTGTGTGTGTGTGTTTGTAAACTGTCCTCGTTCGTTTATTCAGTCAAAGTTATGGATACAACGATGATTTAGAGCGTTACGAGATCAATTGTTACCATGTGTTTGTTACGTAAAGTGTTGAATGTGTATAAATTATATTATTATTATTATTGTTATCATTATTATTATTAGTGTTGGAATCGGTGTTTTAAGTCCTCACATATAAAAATATGTATTAATCAATCTTGCGTAAAGTTTATTTTCTTACGTATATCATTACAATTCATTTATATTACAATAGATGAAGGCGATTCAAGGTCTATAATATTAAATTCGTTGAAGACGCTGCCTGCTAAACGCCGCTGCTCAGTATATAATTGGAAGGGAAAAAAACTTACTAGGAGGTCTTGTAAGCATCTCAAGGTCAGTCAGCTCTGTTCCCAAGTGTGTGTGTGTGTCTGTGTGTGTGTGTGTGTGTGTGTGTGTGTGTGTGTGTGTGTGTGTGTGTGTGTGTGTGTGTGTGTGTGTGTGTGTGTTGAGGGATGAGTAAGATTTGTGTTTCTATTACTTGTATAGCATTGAATTCTTACGTTGAAAATTTATCGTTAAAATTTTGGCGTTGAAATGTTCTTGCCCTTGAAATTTTGCTTTGAAATAGTACTGTTGAAATGTTCCGTTGAAAGGCTGCCATTGAAATATTATCGTTAAGAATTGTGTAGAAATCCATTAATATTACCGTGTTGAAATCTGTTTTGAAATCTATTAATATTACCGTGTTGAAATCTATTAATATTAGTGTTAAAATCTATCAATATTACCGTGTTGAAATCTGCTTTGAAATCTATTAATATTGGCGTTTTGAAATCTATTAATATTACCGTGTTAAAATCTATTAATATTACCGTGTTAAAATCTATTAATATTACCGTGTTAAAATCTATTAATATTACCGTGTTGAAATCTATTAATATTACCGTGTTAAAATCTATTAATATTACCGTGTTGAAATCTATTAATATTACCGTGTTAAAATCTATTAATATTACCGTGTTGAAATCTATTAATATTACCGTGTTAAAATCTATTAATATTACCGTGTTGAAATCTATTAATATTACCGTGTTAAAATCTATTAATATTACCGTGTTGAAATCTATTAATATTACCGTGTTAAAATCTATTAATATTACCGTGTTAAAATCTATTAATATTACCGTGTTGAAATCTATTAATATTACCGTGTTGAAATCTATTAATATTACCGTGTTGAAATCTATTAATATTACCGTGTTGAAATCTATTAATATTACCGTGTTGAAATCTATTAATATTACCGTGTTGAAATCTATTAATATTACCGTGTTAAAATCTATTAATATTACCGTGTTGAAATCTATTAATATTACCGTGTTGAAATCTATTAATATTACCGTGTTGAAATCTATTAATATTACC
>JAXIVD010001268.1:10000-35000 GCA_036785275.1 Cancer borealis | reverse complement strand
AAGGGGTAGGAAGGAAGGGTGAGTGGGAAGGTGGAGGGGATAGGGATGGAAGGGTTAGTGGGAGAGACGAGATGGGGATGGGAGGTGGAGAGGGAATAGAGGATGGGGTACGGAAGGAAGGAAGAGTTGGAAGGGGAGGTAGGATGAGGAAGGGATAGATTGGGGAGTTGGAAGGACAAGGGAAGAGGGAGAAGGATTATATGAGGGAGTGGGAAAGGGGGAAAGGATAAGGATAGTCGGAGGAGTAAGGATAGAAATTAGGGTAGTTATAGAAGGGGAATGGAAAGGGGGAGGATAGAGGGATGGAGATGGATGGAGAGGGGGAGGAACGGTGGGAAAAGGGGAATGGGGGAATGGGGAGTGGGATGGGAGGAAGGGATAGTAATAGAAGGAGGAGTGGGAAGTAGGAAGAGTTAGGAGATAAGATGGGGTAGGGATGGAAAGGGAAGTTGGGAGTGGGGAGAGAGGAAGGTGTAGGGAGTGAAGGAAGCATGGGAAGGAAGGAAAAGGAGAGGGTAGAATGGGGAGTGGGGAGGGAAGATGGGATAGTGATAAGAGAGGAAGTAGAAAGGGGAAGAAGGGCTAGGGATGGAAGGGAGTAAATGGATGAAGGAAAGGGTAAGGATGGAAACGCAAGTAGAAAGGGAGGAAGGGGTAGTGATGGGAAGGGGGATTGGAAGATAGGAAAGGGTAGGGATGGAAGGAAAGTGGGGATAGAAGAAAGGGTAAAGATGGAATGGGAGTAGGGAGGGAAGAAGAGGTAGGGATGGAAAGAAGAGTGAGGAGAGGCGAGGGGGTATGTATAATAGGAGGAGTTAGAAGGAGGGAAGAGGTAGAAATTGGCGCGGGAGTGTGGAGGTAAGAAGGGATAGGGATGGGAGGGAGAGTGGGAAGGTGAAGGGGAAATGGGGAGGTGGTAGATGGAGGAAATGGGAAGGGTTAGATTGGGGGGTGGGAAGAGATAGACTGAGGAGTGGGGAGGGAAAGTGGGGTAGAAATGGAAGGAGGAATTATGAGGGGGAGGAGTGGGGAGGTGGAGGGAAAGTGAGGAAATGATAGATGTGGGAGTTTGGAAGAGGGAAGGAGTAGGGATGGAAGGGGAAGTTAGCTGGGAGGATAGGGTAGGGATAGAAATATGTGTAAGGAGTAATAAGGAGTAGGGAAGGAAGGAGGAGTGGGGTGGGTTGAAGGGATAAGGATAGATGAGAAGAGGTATGGATGGAAGGATTATTGGGAAGAGGGGAAGGGGAATGGAAGGGGTAGAGATGAAAGTGGGAGTTTGGAGGATTAAGGAGAAAGCAGTATTGGGGAGGGAGGAAGGGTTAGGGATTAAGAGGGGAGTGAGGAGAGAGAAAGGGGAAGGGGGTAAGGATGGAGTGTGTGTGTGTGTGTGTGTGTGTGTGTGTGTGTGTGTGTGTGTGTGTGTGAGTGATTGAGTGTGAATGGGGGTGAGTGAGTGTGAGTGGGATTTGGGTGAGTTTGGGTGAGTGAGTGAGTGTGAATGTGGGTTAGTGAGTGAGTTTGCGTGCGAGTGAGTGTGTGATGTTAGTGTGGGTGAGTAAGTGTGAGTGTGGATGAGTAAGTGTGGGTGAGTGAGTGTGTGTGAGTGATTGAGTGTGCGTGTGGGTAAGTGAGTGTATATGACTGTGGGTGAGTTATTGTGAGTGTGGGTGAGTGAGTGTTAGTGTGAGTGATTGAGTGTGTTTGAGTGTGGGTGAGTGAGTGTGAGTGTAATTTGGGTGAGTTTGCGTGAGTGAGTGTGAATGAGGGTTAATGAGTGAGTGAGTGATTGTTAGTGTGGGTGAGTGAGTGAGTGTGAGTGTGGGTGAGTGAGTGTGAGTGTGGTTGAGTGAGTGTGGGTGAGTGAGTGTGAGTGTGGGTGAGTGAGTGTGAGTGTGGTTGAGTGAGTGTGAGTGTGGGTGAGTGAGTGTGAGTGTGGGTGAGTGAGTGTGAGTGTGGTTGAGTGAGTGTGGGTGTGGGTGAATGCGTGTGGGTGATGTGTGTGAGTGTGGGTGAGTGAATGTGAGTGTGGTTGAGTGAGTGTGGGTGAGTGAGTGTGAGTGTGGGTGATTGACTGTGAGTGTGGGTGAGTGAGTGAGTGTAAGTGTGGGTGAGTGAGTGAGTGTAAGTGTGGGTGAGTTACTGTGAGTGTGGATGATTGAGTGTGAGTGTGGGTGAGTGAGTGTGAGTGTGGGTGATTGAGTGTGAGTGTGGGTGAGTGAGTGAGTGTAAGTGTGGGTGAGTGAGTGAGTGTAAGTGTGGGTGAGTTACTGTGAGTGTGGATGATTGAGTGTGAGTGTGAGTGTGGGTGAGTGAGTGTGAGTGTGAGTGTGGGTGAGTGAGTGTGAGTGTGGGTGAGTGAGTGTGAGTGTGAGTGTGGGTGAGTGAGTGTGAGTATGAATGAGTGAGTGTGAGTGTGAGTGTGGGTGAGTGAGTGTGAGTGTGGGTGAGTGAGTGTGAGTGTGAGTAGTGGAGTGAGTGTGAGTGTGGGTGAGTGAGTGTGAGTGTGGGTGAGTGAGTGTGAGTGTGGATGAGTGAGTGTGAGTGTGGGTGAGTGAGTGTGAGTGTGAGTGTGGGTGATTGAGTGTGGGAGTGTGAGTGTGAGTGTGGGTGATTGAGTGTGAGTGTGAGTGTGGGTGAGTGAGTGTGAGTGTGAGTGTGGGTGATTGAGTGTGAGTGTGAGTGTGGGTGATTGAGTGTGAGTGTGGGTGATTGAGTGTGAGTGTGAGTGTGGGTGAGTGAGTGTGAGTGTGAGTGTGGGTGATTGAGTGTGAGTGTGGGTGAGTGAGTGTGAGTGTGAGTGTGGGTGATTGAGTGTGAGTGTGAGTGTGGGTGAGTGAGTGTGAGTGTGAGTGAGTGAGTGTGAGTGTGAGTGTGGGTGAGTGAGTGCGAGTGTAGGTGATTGAGTGTGAGTGTGAGTGTAGGTGAGTGAGTGTGAGTGTGGGTGATTGAGTGTGAGTGTGAGGTGTGAGTGGATTGAGTGTGAGTGTGGGTGAGTGAGTGTGAGTGTGAGTGTGGGTGATTGAGTGTGAGTGTGGTGTGAGTGAGTGTGAGTGTGGGTGAGTGAGTGTGAGTGTGGGTGAGTGAGTGTGAGTGTGGGTGATTGAGTGTGAGTGTTGGAGTGTGGGTGTGATTGAGTGTGAGTGTGAGTGTGGGTGATTGAGTGTGAGTGTGAGTGTGGGTGTTTGAGTGTGAGTGTGAGTGTGGGTGAGTGAGTGTGAGTGTGAGTGTGGATGAGTGAGTGTGAGTGTGGGTGTTTGAGTGTGAGTGTGGGGTGAGGTGAGTGTGAGTGTGAGTGTGGGTGAGTGAGTGTGAGTGTGGGTGAGTGAGTGTGAGTGTGAGTGTGTGTGAGTGAGTGTGAGTGTAGGTGATGAGTGTGAGGTGGTGAGTGTGGGTGAGTGGTGTGTGAGTGTGAGTGTGGGGGTGAGTGAGTGTGAGTGTGAGTGTGTGGGTGAGTGAGTGTGAGTTTAGTGGGTGATTGAGTGTGAGTGTGAGTGTGGGTGAGTGAGTGTGAGTGTGGGTGATTGAGTTGTGGTGGTGAGTGTGGGTGAGTGAGTGTGAGTGTGAGTGTGGTGATTGGTTGTGAGTGTGGGTGTGGGTGAGTGAGTGTGAGTGTGAGTGATTGAGTGTGAGTGTGAGTGTGGGTGAGTGAGTGTGAGTGTGAGTGAGTGAGTGTGAGTGTGAGTCTGGGTGACGTGAGTGTGGTGTGTGTGTGGTGGTGTGAGAGTGAGTGTGAGTGTGGGTGAGTGAGTGTGAGTGTGAGTGGGTGGTGTTTGAGTGTGAGTGTGAGTGTGGGTGAGTGAGTGTGAGTGTGAGTGTGGGTGAGTGAGTGTGAGTGTAAGTGTGGGTGATTGAGTGTGAGTGTGAGTATGGGTGAGTGAGTGTGAGTGTGAGTGTGGGTGAGTGAGTGTGAGTGTGGGTGAGTGAGTGTGAGTGTGAGTGTGGTGTTGAGGTGTGAGTGTGAGTGTGGGTGAGTGAGTGTGAGTGTGAGTGTGGGTGATTGAGTGTGAGTGTGAGTGTGAGTGGTGTGTGTGGGTGTGTGGGTGATTGAGTGTGAGTGTGGGTGAGTGAGTGTGAGTGTGGGTGAGTGAGTGTGAGTGTGAGTGTGGTTGATTGAGTGTGAGTGTGAGTGTGGGTGAGTGAGTGTGTGTGGGTGATTGAGTGTGAGTGTGAGTGTGGGTGAGTGAGTGTGAGTGTGAGTGAGTGAGTGTGAGTGTGAGTGTGGGTGAGTGAGGTATGAGTGTGAGTGTGGGGTGGTGAGTGAGTGTGAGTGTGAGTGTGGGTGAGTGAGTGTGAGTGGTGAGTGTGGGTGATTGAGTGTGAGTGGTGAGTGTCGGTGAGTGAGTGTGAGTGTGAGTGTGGGTGAGTGAAGTGTGAGTGTGAGTGTGGGTGATTGAGTGTGAGTGTGAGTGTGGGTGAGTGGAGTGTGAGTGTGAGTTAGTGAGTGTGAGTGTGAGTGTGGGGTGATTGAGTGTGAGTGTGAGTGTGGGTGATTGAGTGTGAGTGTGAGTGTGGGTGATTGAGTGTGCGTGTGAGTGTGGGTGATTGAGTTGTGAGTGTGAGTGTGGGGTGGGTGATGTGTGGAGTGTGAGTGTGGGTGATTGAGTGTGAGTGTGAGTGTGGGTGAGTGAGTGTGAGCGTGGGTGATTGAGTGTGAGTGTGAGTGTGGGTGATTGATTGTGAGTGTGAGTTGTGGGGTGAGTGAGTGTGAGTGTGAGTGTGGGTTGATTGAGTGTGAGTGTTAGTGTGGGTGAGTGAGTGTGAGTGTGAGTGTGGGTGAGTGAGTGTGAGTGTGAGGTGTGGGTGAGTGAGTGTGAGTGTGGGTGATTGAGTGTGAGTGTGGGTGAGTGAGTGTGAGTTGTGAGTGTGGGGAATGAGTGTGAGTGTGGGTGAGTGAGTGTGAGTGTGAGTGTGGGTGGAGTGAATGTGAGTGTGGGTGAGTGAGTGTGAGTGTGAGGGTGGGTGAATGAGTGTGAGTGTGGGTGAGTGATGTGTGAGTGTGTAGTGTGAGTGAGTGAGTGTGAGTGTGGAAGTGAGTGTGAGTGTGATGTTGTGGGTGATTGAGTGTGTGTGAGTGTGGGTGAGTGAGTGTGAGTGTGAGTGTGGGGTGATGTGGTGTGAGAGTTGTGAGTGTTGAATGTGAGTTGTGAGTGTGGATGGTGAGTGTGAGTGTGTGTGTGGGTGATTGAGTGCGAGTGTGGGTGATTGAGTGTGAGTGTGAGTGTGGGGTGAGTGAGTGTGAGTGTGGTGATTGTGTGTGAGTGTGAGTGTGGGTGAGTGAGTGTGAGTGTGAGTGTGGGTGAGTGAGTGTGAGTGTGGATGATTGAGTGTGAGTGTGAGTGTGGGTGAGTGAGTGTGAGTGTGGGTGATTGAGTGTGAGGTGAGTGTGGGTGAGTGAGTGTGAGTGTGGGTGATTGAGTGTGAGTGTGAGTGTGGGTGAGTGAGTGTGAGTGTGAGTGTGGTGTGATTGAGTGCGAGTGTGAGTGTGGGTGAGTGAGTGTGAGTGTGAGTGTGGGGTGAGTGATGTGAGTGTGGGTGATTGGTTGTGAGTGTGAGGGTGGGTGAGGTGAGTGTGAGTGTGGGTGATTGAGTGTGAGTGTGTGTGTGGGTGAGTGGTGTGTGTGTGAGTGTGGGTGATGTGTGTGTGAGTGTTGGTGATTGATTGTGAGTGTGAGTGTGGGTGAGTGAGTGTGAGGTGTCAGTGTGGGGTGATGTGAGTGTGAGTGTGGGTGATTGGTAGTGAGTGTGGGTGATTAAGTGTTGAGTGTGAGTGTGGGTGATGTGAGTGTGAGTGTGGGTGATTGAGTGTGGTGTGTGGGTGATTGAGTGTGAGTGTGAGTGTGGGTGTGTGAGTGTGAGTGTGGGTGATTGAGTGTGGAGTGTGGGTGAGTGAATGTGTGTGGGTGATTGAGTGTGAGTGTGGGTGATTGGAGTGTGAGTGTGCGTGATTGAGTGTGAGTGTGGGTGAGTGAGTGTGAGTGTGGGTGATTGAGTGTGAGTGTGAGTGTGGCTTAGTGAGTGTGAGTGTGAGTGTGGCTGATGTGAGTGTGAGTGTGAGTGGCTGAGTGAGTGTGAGTGTGAGTGTGGGTGAGTGAGTGTGAGTGTGAGTGTGGGTGAGTGAGTGTGAGTGTGGGTGATTGAGTGCGAGTGTGTGTGGGTGAGTGAGTGTGAGTGTGAGTGTGGGTGAGTGAGTGTGAGTGTGAGTGTGGGGTGAGTGTGAGTGTGAGTGTGGGTGATTGTGTGTGAGTGTGAGTGTGGGTGAGTGGTGTGAGTGTGAGTGTGGGTGATTGAGTGTGAGTGTGGGTGATGAGTGTGAGTGTGAGTGGTGGGTTGAGTGAGATGTGAGTGGAGTGTGTGGATGAGTGAGTGTGAGTGTGAGTGTGGGTGAGTGAGTGTGAGTGTGAGTGTGGGTGATTGAGTGCGAGTGTCAGTGTGGGTGAGTGAGTGTGAGTGTGAGTGGGGGTGAGTGAGTGTGAGTGTGGGTGATTGAATGTGAAGTGTGAGTGTGGGTGAGTGAGTGTGAGTGTGGGGGATTGAGTGTGAGTGTGAGTGTGGGTGAGTGAGTGTGAGTGTGGGTGATTGAGTGTGAGTGTGAGTGTGGGTGAGTGAGTGTGAGTGTGGGTTGATTGAGTGTGAGTGTGGAGTGAGGGAGTGAGTGTGAGTGTGAGTGTGGGTGATTGAGTGTGAGTGTGAGTGTGAGTGTGAGTGTGGGTGATTGAGTGTGAGTGTGAGTGTGGGTGAGTGAGTGTGGGTGTGGGTGAGTGAGTGTGAGTGTGGGTGAGTGAGTGTGAGTGTGAGTGTGGGTGAGTGAGTGTGAGTGTGAGTGTGGGTGTGAGTGTGGGTGATTTGAGTGTGAGTGTGAGTGTGGGTGATTGAGTGGTGAGTGTGAGTGTAGGTGATTGAGTGTGTGTGTGAGTGTGGGTGATTGAGTGTGAGTGTGAGTGTGAGTGTGGGTGTGTGAGTGTGAGTGTGGGTGAGTGAGTGTGAGTGTGAGTGTGGGTGAGTGAGTGTGAGTGTGGGTGATTGAGTGTGAGTGTGGGTGAGTGAGTGTGAGTTGTGAGTGTGGGTGAGGTGAGTGTGAGTGTGGGTGATTGAGTGTGAGTGTGAGTGTGGGTGATTGAGTGGTGAGTGTGGGTGAGTGAGTGTGAGTGTGAGTGTGGGTGATTGAGTGTGAGTGTGAGTGTGGGTGATTGAGTGTGAGTGTGGGTGAGTGAGTGTGAGTGTGAGTGTGGGTGATTGAGTGTGAGTGTGGGTGAGTGAGTGTGAGTGTGGGTGATTGAGTGTGAGTGTGGGTGATTGAGTGTGAGTGTGGGTGAGTGAGTGTGAGTGTGAGTGTGGGTGAGTGAGTGTGAGTGTGGGTGATTGAGTGTGAGTGTGAGTGTGGGTGAGTGAGTGTGAGTGTGGATGATTGAGTGTGAGTGTGAGTGTGGGTGAGTGAGTGTGAGTGTGAGTGAGTGTGAGTGTGAGTGTGGGTGATTGAGTGTGAGTGTGAGTGTGGGTGAGTGAGTGTGAGTGTGGGTGATTGAGTGTGAGTGTGGGTGAGTGAGTGTGAGTGTGGGTGATTGAGTGTGAGTGTGGGTGATTGAGTGTGAGTGTGGGTGATTGAGTGTGAGTGTGGGTGATTGAGTGTGAGTGTGAGTGAGTGTGAATGTGAGTGTGGGTGATTGAGTGTGAGTGTGAGTGAGTGAGTGTGAGTGTGAGTGTGGGTGAGTGAGTGTGAGTGTGGGTGAGTGAGTATGAGTGTGGGTGAGTGAGTGTGAGTGTGAGTGTGGGTGAGTGAGTGTGAGTGTGAGTGAGTGAGTGAGTGTGAGTGTGAGTGTGGGTGAGTGAGTGTGAGTGTGAGTGAGTGAGTGTGAGTGTGGGTGAGTGAGTGTGAGTGTGAGTGAGTGTGAGTGTGAGTGTGGGTGAGTGAGTGTGAGTGTGGGTGTGGGTGAGTGAGTGTGAGTGTGAGTGAGTGAGTGTGAGTGTGGGTGATTGAGTGTGAGTGTGAGTGTCAGTGTGTGTGAGTGTGGGTGATTGAGTGTGAGTGTGAGTGTGAGTGTGAGTGTGGTTGAGTGAGTGTGAGTGTGAGTGAGTGTGAGTGTGAGTGTGGGTGAGTGAGTGTGAGTGTGGGTGAGTGAGTGTGAGTGTGAGTGTGGGTGAGTGAGTGTGAGTGTGAGTGAGTGAGTGTGAGTGTGAGTGTGGGTGAGTGAGTGTGAGTGTGAGTGTGGGTGAGTGAGTGTGAGTGTGAGTGTGGGTGAGTGAGTGTGAGTGTGGGTGTGGGTGAGTGAGTGTGAGTGTGAGTGAGTGAGTGTGAGTGTGGGTGATTGAGTGTGAGTGTGAGTGTCAGTGTGTGTGAGTGTGGGTGATTGAGTGTGAGTGTGAGTGTGAGTGTGAGTGTGGTTGAGTGAGTGTGAGTGTGAGTGAGTGTGAGTGTGAGTGTGGGTGAGTGAGTGTGAGTGTGGGTGAGTGAGTGTGAGTGTGAGTGTGGGTGAGTGAGTGTGAGTGTGAGTGAGTGAGTGTGAGTGTGAGTGTGGGTGAGTGAGTGTGAGTGTGAGTGAGTGAGTGTGAGTGTGGGTGAGTGAGTGTGAGTGTGAGTGAGTGAGTGTGAGCGTGGGTGAGTGAGGGAGAAAAGAGGGGGTAGGGCTGGATGGATGGGGGTGTCGGGTGAGGGAGAGAGGATGGGGCAGGGTCGGATAGATGGGGGAGTGGGGTGAGGGAGAGAGGAGGGGGCAGGGCCGGATGGACGGGGGAGTTGGGTGAGGGAGATAGGAGGGGATAGGGCTGGATGGATTGGGGAAGGGGGTGTTGGTGATAGGAGAGGGCAGGGGTGGATGGATAGGAGAGTGGGGTGAGGGAGAGAGGAGGGGACAGACCTTGATGGATGGGGGAGTGGGGTGAGGGTGAGAAGAAGGGGTAGGACTGGATGGATGCGGGAGCGGGGTGAGGAAGAAAATAGGGGGCAGGGTTGGATTTATGGGGGAGTGGGGTGAGGGAGAAAGAAGGGGGCAGGGCTGGATGGATGGGGGAGAGGGGTGAGGGAGAGAGGAAGGGGCAGGGCTGGATGGATGGGGGAGTCGGGTGAGGCAGAGAGGAGAGGGCAGGGATAGATGGGATGAGGGAGAGAGGAGGGGTCAGGTCTGGATGGGTGGGGTAGTTGGGTGAGGGAGAGAGGAGGGGGCAGGGCTGGATGGATAAGGGAGTGGGGTGAGGGAGAGAGAAGGGGGCAGGGCTGGAAGGATGGTGGAATGGGGTGAGGGAGAGAGGAAGTGGCAGGGCTGGATGGATGGGGGAGAGGGGTGAAGGCAAGATGGATTGGGGAGTAGGGAGAGGTGGACAGAAATGGGCAAGGCCGGATGGATGGGAGAGTGGGGTGAGGGAGATAGTAGGGAGCAGGGCTGGATGGATGGGGGAGTGGGATGAGGGAGAGAGGAGGAGGTAGGGCTGGATGGATGGGAGAGTGGGGTGAGGGAGCGAGGAGAAGGCAGGGTTGGATGGATTGGGGTGAGGGAGAGAGGAGGGGGCAGGGCTGGATGGATGGGATAATGGGGTGAGGGAGAGAGGAGGGGGCAGGGCTGGATGGATGGGGAAGTGGGGTGAGGGAGAGAGGAGGGGGCAGGGCTGGATGGATAGAGGAGTGGGGTGAGGGAGAGAGGAGGGGGCAGGGCTGAATGGATGGGGTAGTCGGGTAAGGGAGCGAGGTAGGGGCAAGGCTGGATGGATGAGGGAGTGGGGTGAGGGAGAGAGTAGTGGGCAGGGCTGGATAGATGAGGGAGTGGGCTGAGGGAGAGAGGATAGGGCAGGGCTGGATGGATGGGGGAGTGGGTTGAGGAAGAGAGGAGGGGGCAGGACTGGATGGATGAGGGAGTGGGGTGAGGGAAAAAATAGGGGGCAGGACTGGATGGATGCGCGAGTTAGGTGAGGGAAAGAGGAGGAGGCAGTGCTGGATGGATATGGGAGTGGGGTGAGGGAGAGAGGAGGGGGCACGGCTGGATGGATGGGGGAGTAGGGTGAGGGAGAGTTGAGAGGGCAGGGCTGGATGGATGGGGGAGTGGGGTGAGGAAGAGAGGAGGGGGCAAGGCTGGATGGATGAGGGAGTGGGGTGAGGGTGAGAGGAAGGGGCAGAGCTGGATGGATGCGGAAGTAGGGTGAGGGAGAAAAGAGGGGCAGGACTGGATAGATTGGGGAGTGGGGTGAGGGAGAGAGGAGAGGGCAGGGCTGGATGGATGGGGGAGTGGGGAGAGGGAGAGAGGAGGGGGCAGGGCTTGATGGATGGGGGAGTGGGGTGAGGGAGAGAGGAGGGGGCAGGGCTGGATGGATAGGGAAGTGAGGTGAGGGAAAGAGGAGGGGGCAGGTCTGAATGGATGGGGGAGTGGGGTGAGGAAGAGAGGAGGGGGCAGGGCTGAATGGATGGGGGAGTGGGGTGAGGGAAAGAGGAGGAGGCAGGGCTGGATGGATACGGGAGTGGGTTGAGAGAGAGAGGAAGGTACAGGGCAAGGTGGATGGGGGAGTGGGGTGAGGGAGAGAGAAGGGGGCAGAGCTGGATTGATGGGAGAATGGGGTGAGGGAGAGAGGAAGAGGCAGGGCTGGATGGATGGGGGAGTGGTGTGAGGGAGAGAGGAGGGGGCAGAGCAGGGTGGATCGGGGAGTGGGGTGAGGGGTGAGGATGGGCAGGGCTGGATTGATGTGGGACTGGAGTGAGGGAGAGAAGAGCGGGCAGGGCTGAATGGATGGGGGGGCTCGGGTGAGGGAGCGATGATAGGGCAGGGCCGGATTAATGGTGCAATGGGGTAAGGGAAAGAGGTGGGGATAGGGCTGGATAGATGTGGGTGTGGGATGAGGGTGAGAGGAAGGGGCAGGGCTGGTGGGTGCGGGAGTGGGGTGAGGGAGAAAAGAGGGGGCAGAGCTGGATGGATGGGGGGTCGGGTGAGGGAGAGAGGATGGGGCAGGGCCGGAGGGATGGGAGAGTGGGGTGAAGGAGATAGGAGGGGAGAGGGGTGGATGGATAGTAGAGTGGGGTGACGGAGAGAGTAGAGGGCAGTGCTGGATGGATAGGGGAGTCGGGTGAGGTGCGAGGAAGGGGTAGGACTGGATGGATGCGGGAGCGGGTTGAGGGAGAAAAGAGGGGGCAGGGCTGTATAGATAGGGGAATGGGGTGAGGGAGAGAGGAGGGAGCAGGGATGGATGGATGGGGGAGTGGGGTGAGGGATAAAGGAGGGAACAGGGCTAGATGGATAGGGGAGTGTGTTGAGGGAAAGGGGAGGGGTCAGGGCTGGATGGATGGGGGAGTGACGTGAGGAAGAGAGGAGGGGGCAGGGCAGGGTTGATGGGGGAGTTGGTTGAGGGAGAGAGGAGGTGGCAGGGCTAGATGGATGGGAGAGTGGGATGAGGGTGAAAGGAAGGGACATGGCTGGATGGATGCGGGAGTGGGTTGAGGGAGAAAAGAGGGGGCAGGGCTGAATGGATGGGGGAGTTGAGTGAGTGAGAGAGGAGGATGCAGGGCTGGATGGAGGGGTGAGTGGGTAGAGGGAGAGAGGAAGGGGCAGGGCAGGATGGATGGGGAAAGGTGACGGAGAGAGGACGGGGCAGGGCTGGATGGATAGGAAAGTGAGGTGAGGCAAAGAGGAGGGGGCAGGGCTGAATGGATGGGGGAGTGGAGTGAGGAAAAGTGGAGGGGAAAAAGCAGGATGAATAGGGGAAGGGGGTGACGGACAGAGGAGGGGGCAGGGCTGGATGGATGCGGGAGTGGGGTGAGGAAGAGAGGAGGAGGCATGGCTGGATGGATAGGGGATTGGGGTGAGGGAAAGAGGAGTAGGCAGGGATGGATGGATAGGGGAGTGGGTTGAGAGGAAGAGGAAGGTACAGAGCAGGGTGGATGGGGGAGTGGGGTGAGGAAGAGAGGAGGGGGCAGGGCTGGATTGATGGGAGAATGGGGTGAGGGAGAGAGGAGGAAGCAGGGCTGGATGGATGGGGGAGTGGGGTGAGGGAAAGAGGAGGGGGCAGGGCTGGATTGATGGGAGAATGGGGTGAGGGAGAGAGGAGGCAGGGCTGGATGGATGGGGGAGTGGGGTGAGGGAGAGAGGAGTGGGCAGAGAAGGATGGATCGGGGAGTTGGGTGAGGGGGGAGGATGGGGCAGGGCTGGATTGATGGGGGAATGGGGTGAGGGAGAGAGGAGGGGGCAGGGCTGGATGGATGGGGGTTCGGATGAGGGAGCGATGATGGGGTAGGGCCGGATTAATGGGGGAATGGGGTGAGGGAGAGAGGTGGGGGCAGGGCTGGATGGATGGGGGTTCGGATGAGGGAGCGATGATGGGGTAGGGCCGGATTAATGGGGGAATGGGGTGAGGGAGAGAGGAGGGGGCAGGGCTGGATGGATGGGGGTTCAGATGAGGGAGCGATGATGGGGTAGGGCCGGATTAATGGGGGAATGGGGTGAGGGAGAGAGGAGGGGGCAGGGCTGGATGGATGGGGGTTCAGATGAGGGAGCGATGATGGGGTAGGGCCGGATTAATGGGGGAACGGGGTGAGGGAGAGAGGTGGGGGCAGAGCTGGATAGATGTGGGAGTGGGATGAGGGTGAGAGGAAGGGACAGGGCTGGATGGATGGGGGGTCGGGTGAGGGAGAGAGGTTGGGGCAGGGCCGGCTAGATGGGGTAGTGGGGTGAGGGAGATAGGAGGGGACAAGGCTGGATGGATAGGAGAGTAGGGTGAGGGAGAGAGTAGCGGGCAGTGCTGGATGGATAGGGGAGTCGGGTGAGGGTGACAGGAAGGGGTAGGACTGGATGGATGCGGGAGCGGGGTGAGGGAGAAAAGAGGGGGCAGAGCTGGATAGATAGGCGAGTGGGGTGAGGGAGAGAGAAGGGAACAGGGATGGATGGATGGTGGAGTGGGGTGAGGGATAAAGGAGGGAGCAGGGCTAGATGGATAGTGGAGTGGAGTGAGGGAGAAAGGAGGGTGCAGGGCTGGATGGAGGGGTGAGTGGGGTGAGGGAGAGAGGAGGGGGCAGGGCAGGGTTGATTGGGGAGTGGGTTGAGGGAGAGAGGAGGGGGCACGGCTAGATGGATGGGAGAGTGGGATGAGGTTGAAAGGAAGGGGCATGGCTGGAAGGATGCGGGAGTGGGTTGAGGGAGAAAAGAGGGGGCAGGGCTGAATGGATGGGGGAGTGGAGTGAGGGAGAAAGGAGGGTGCAGGGCTGGATGGAGGCGTGAGTGGGGTGAGGGAGAGAGGAGGGGGCAGGGCTGGATGGATGGGTGGGATGGATGGGAGAGAGGAGGGGGTAGGGCTGGATAGATACCGAAGTGGGGAGAGAGAGAGAGAGAGAGAGAGAGAGAGAGAGAGAGAGAGAGAGAGAGAGAGAGAGAGAGAGAGAGAGAGGAAGGTACAGGGCAGGGTGGATGGGGGAGTGGGGTGAGGAAGAGAGGAGGAGGTAGGGCTGGATGGATTGGAGAATGGGGTGAGGGAGAGAGGAGGGGGCAGGGCTGGATTGATAAGAGAATGGGGTGAGGGAGAGAGGAGGAGGCAGGGCTGGATGGATGGGGGAGTGGGGTGAGGGAGAGAGGAGGGGGCAGGGCTGGATTGATGGGAGGATTGGGTGAGGGAGAGAGGAGGAGGCAGGGCTGGATGGATGGGGGAGTGGGGTGAGGGAGAGAGGAGGGGGCAGAGCAGGGTGGATCGGGAAGTGGGGTGAGGGGTGAGGATGGGGCAGGGCTGGATTGATGGGGGACTGGGGTGAGGGAGAGAGGAGGAGGCCGGGCTGGATGGATTGGGGAGTGGGATGAGGGAGAGAGAAGGGGGAAGGGCTCGATGGATGGGGGAGTGGCGTGAGGGTGAGAGGAAAGGGCAGGGTTCAATGGATGCGGGAGTGGGGTAAGGGAGAAAAGAGGGGGCATGGCTGGATGGAGAGGGGAGTAGGTTGAGGGAGGGAGGAGGGGGCAGGGCTGTATGGATGGGGGAGTTGGGTGAGGGAGAGAGAATGGGGCAGGGCTGGATGTATTGGCGAGTGGGATGAGGGAGAGAGGAGGGGGCAGGGCTGGATGGATGAAGGAGTGGGGTAAAGGAGAAAATAGAGGGCAGGGCTGGATGGATGGGGGAGTGGGGTGAGTGAGAGAGGAGGGAACAGGGCTGGATGGATTGGGTACTAGGGTGAGGGAGAGAGGGTCAGGGCTGGATGGATGGGGAAGTTGGGTGAGGGAGAGAAGAGGGGGCACGGCTTGATGGATGGGGGAGTGGGGTGAGGGAGAGAGGAGGGGGCAGGGCTGGATGGATGAGGGAGTGCGTTGAGGGAGAGGGGAGGGGTCAGGGCTGGATGGGTGGGGGAGGGGGATGAGGGAGAGAGGAGGGAGCAGGGCTGGATGGATGGGGGAAGGGGGTGAAGGAGAGAGGAGGGGGCAGGGCAGGGTGGATGGGGGAGTGGGGTGAGGGAGAGAGGAGGGTGCAGGGCTGGATTGATGGGGGAGTGAGGTGAGGGAGAGAGGAGGAGGCAGGGCTCGATGGATGGGGGAATGGGGTGAGGGAGAGAAGAGGGGGCAGGGCTGGATGGATGGGGGAGTGTGGCGAGGGAGAGAGGAGGGGACAGGGCTAGATGGATGGTGAAGTGGGGTGAGGGAGAGAGGAGGGGCTGGATTGATGGTGAAGTGGGGTGAGGGAGAGAGGAGGGAGCAGGGCTGGATGGATGGGGGTTTAGGATGAGGGAGAAAAGAGGGGGCAGGGCTGGATGGATGGGGGAGTAGGGTGAGGGAGAGAGGAGGGGGCAGGGCTTGATGGATGGTGAAGTGGGGTGAGGGAGAGAGGAGGAGGCAGGGCAGTGTGGATAGAGGAGTGGGGTGAGGGAAATAAAAGGGGGCCGGGCTGGATGGAGGAGGAGAGTAGGTATTAACATGGGATGGTGAGGGAGGAAAGGGTAGGAATGGAAGGGAGAGTGGGGGGGTTAAGGGCATGATTGGAAAGGGAGAAAAAGGGGGGAGAGGAAAGTGTTTTGGATCTAAGGGTATTAAGGAATGGGGGAAGGGATACAGATGAAAGGAATAGTAAGGAGGAGGAATGGAAGGGGAAGGGGTAGGAATGGCGTGAGGGAGAGGAAGGAGGGAAAATTAGGGAAGGGAGAAAGTGTGGGGAGGAGGGAAAAGAGGTAGTGAGGAGATTCCTATCTATCTATCTATTTATCTACCTACTTACCTACCTACGTATCTACCTATCTACCTACATACCTACCTACCTACCTACTTGTCTATATATCTACCTACCTTCCTACCTACTACCTCTCTATATATCTACCTACCTACGTATCTATATATCTACCTACCTTTCTACCTACCTATCTGTATATCTATCTACCTACCTACCTACCTATCTATATATCTACCTACCTACCTACCTATCTATACATCTACCTACCTACCTATCTACCTATCTACCTACCAATTTTATGGAGTTCGGGTTTTCTGCACAGGTCCTTTGTTTGATTTCAACAAATATTTAGGTCACCATCTTCCAAGGCCTGGTGCAGCAGGTTGGTGACCTTGTTTAATTTAGAGCTCTTATTGAGCCTCCACCTGAAGCGAGAGAGGTGCTCCGAGTCGGGGATGACCTCCAGCGCAGTAGCCACAATGTCAATGACATCGGACTCCTGCTGGTTACGGTCAGTGTCCCTCTTTGCCAGACCGAAGTCCAGCAAAAAGGCACGCACGTCGCCCTCGTCGGACACGTCCACCAGCACGTTCTTGCTGTGGATGTCTCCGTGGGTGACGCCCCTGGCATGCAGGCGCCGCACTATGCCGCACACCTGCACGAGGGCCAGCAGACAGGTGCGCACCCCTCCGTGCTTTAGACAGTCTTCCAGCCGCTCTCCCGGGCACAACTCCATCACCAAGGAGGGAGGAGAGTCAGTCGTCACCCCGTAAAACCGGGGCACGCCAGCCTCGCCATCCAACTCCTGCAGTAGCTCCGCCTCCTCAGAGGTTTGCACTATGAGCTCAAGATCGTCCACAGGCTCCTTAATTGCCACCTTCACAATGTTGTCCCGGGAGAGAGCCAGCCGCCCCCTGTACACTACGCCGAAGTACCCTTCACCCAGGGCCTTCCCCCTCTTCAGGTGTTTCTTTTTAATGATCTGAATTTTTTCGCTGGTCCGTGTAACATATTCATGGGAATGCCGGGTCGTCACCAAGTTATCAGTCCGTGAATGCCGGGTCGTCATCAAGTTATCAGTCCGAGAGTGTCCAGTCGTCATCAAATTATCCGTCCGAATCCGAGGCTTGGCTATAGTGTTCGTAGCGATAGTTAATCCACCAGCGGCTTGCTAGGCCAACTGGCTTCCGCGAGACTGCTAATTAGTACCACTGGCGCTCACTCCCCTAAGGTAACAGGATTGTAGCCACCAATCCCAAGTAAAAGCACCAGTAAGAACAAGCTGCCGCACCTCGTCAAGGTTACACAGTCTCTTGCCCAAGTGGGTGGCTACCCTTGGGCCGCGGCAGTATAATATTACTTTCATTATTTACACCTTCAAGTACTGCGATGCTGAGCGTACTGAAGTAGAAAAAACCACACTGAAAACGAGCTCAAAGCTGCTTCCAGTTGTCCGTGGCGAGGCGTGCCTCAGGACAACGGGTCCTTCCACCCAGCCTCTTAGATTTTGTTTCCGACTTCCAGTAACATTATTTATACCTTCAAATACTGCGATGCTGAGCATATTGAAGTAGAAAAAACCACACTGAAAACAAGCTCAAAGCTGCTTCCAGTTGTCCGTGGCGAGGCGTGCCTCAGGACAACGGGTCCTTCCACCCAGCCTCTTAGTTTTTGTTTCCGACTTCCAGTAACATTATTTATACCTTCAAATACTGCGATGCTGAGCATATTGAAGTAGAAAAAACCACACTGAAAACAAGCTCAAAGCTGCTTCCAGTTGTCCGTGGCGAGGCGTGCCTCAGGGCACTGGGTCCTTCCACCCAGCCTCTTAGTTTTTGTTTCCGACTTCCAGTAACATTATTTACACCTTCAAATACTGCGATGCTGAGCATATTGAAGTAGAAAAACCACACTGAAAACGAGCTCAAAGCTGCTTCCAGTTGTCCGTGGCGAGGCGTGCCTCAGGGGAACGGGTCCTCCCAACGAGTCTCTCGGAGCAAAGCTTCACCTTCCGGGAATGTTCCCGAGCCTCCCCCGCCTCCAACATGCAGAAGACTGTTGTCATAATCTTACTTGTTCGTCCAAGGTTCATTTTCAATTTGCATTTTATGACTAGTTGATAAACCAAGATGGCCAAAATATTGAAGTAGTTTTTAAACTCCAAACTAACCACAAACTGAACATTTTGAAACAAATTTAATTCTTACCTCAACTCTAATCCTCAAGTGTTGTTATTGGCTGGCTGGCCTAGGCTGTGTGTGTTCAGTCAGCCAATAGCAACACACAGTCTTGGCCAGCCAGCCAATAGCAACACGAGTATGTGGTGAGGTTGGAGTTGAGGGAAGAATTATATTTAGATTCAAAATTTGAGGTTTGTCAACTATTGCCTTGTAATAATTGGTTGACCTACAGTGTTGGTGCATCTGTGAATAATGGTGTAAACGTGAACAGTTGACTTGCACCGATCACCAACGTGGTTATAGAGGACAGGCGTAGCTTCTGTGGTGAGTGAAGTAGGCATGAGGTGAGCGTGTATCACAGTAAACATGCTCTACCACTACAGGGAACAAGTGTTTGACAAGCAGAGCAGCATCAGTATGGCTTAAGAGGGAGAAAGGGATGGGTTTGTTGTGCGTTGCAGCCTATCACTTCTTTTTGTACCACTTGTTACTCTATACTCCACCTCACCACCATTCCTGTACTCCATTACAACTCCTATACACCACCACACCTTTACTATACCACCACACTATCACACCAATACTCCACACCACCACACTACATCACTTCCACCTCACTCATCACTAGCTGCGTCCCAAAGATCGAGTGTTCGCACTTTTCACTCTTATCTCCTAATTAACTTTTTACCTGTGAGCATTTACCTGGCGTCACTGCGGGTGTTGGGGTGTAAGTGGCGGTAATGACAGGTAATGAGGGGCGGACGGGACTGCCTCTCACCTGGCTATTGATACCTGGCGTTCCTTTGACTGTAAAATGTTTTTCTTCGCTGTTTCAGAGTGAACAGTCGGTCGCAGACATGTGGAAGGTGATGAAACAGTAAGGAAATGATAGTTGTTACGTTTATATTATTCTAGATGTCTTGATATTTTTGTTTTTTATCGAAGAGGATGGGATTCTTAAGCTTATCTTGGTATGTTCAACTTTGTCTCGGGATTAAGCTGCGGGAATGGTATTATGTTGATGATATAGAGGTTTACGTGGCTGGTAACTAACTTGAATGTATAAATAAGGGAAGGTAAGATTGTATAAGGTATTGGTTTCTGTCTAGTATTTTTCTATGTCTCCTTGAATTAAGGAATCATACGTGTTATGTAAATGGTAATTTAACCTGATTTTACCCCAATGAAAGGGTTAGGATGCAAGGAAGCAAAATAGAGAGAAAATAACATCACCGCTCATTATGGAAAGAATAGACGAATTAATTGTTGGTTATTTGCATTAAAATTGTGTTGGGGGAAGAAGAGAAACTATACTTGTACCTAATTGTGTGAAATAGGCTTACTTGAAGGGGGAAGGTATGTAAGCCTTTATTATTATTATTATTATTATTATTATTATTATTATTATTATTATTATTATTATTATTATTATTATTATATGAGTAAAACAATAATAATTGCAACAACGATGAAAGCTAGCAAGGGGTGGGATGGCGTGTTGGAAAGGAAAGGTAAAGAATAAGTGTGATGCAAATTGTTGTGTCAGATATTAAAAAAACAATAGATAAAACTGCATAACGTGTTGGGTTACACTTGAATATCGAATAAATGACACTTACAGTGCATGGAATTAAGAATCTAAGTACTTTTAATGGGGATTAATAATATTCAAACTTGCGTTAGTACGTTTTTATTTAAAATGACAAACTTAATTCTTGAACTAACTCTCTAAGAAAAGACATTATTAGGCTATCAAACTTTATTTATTTTCACTATTTTGATATTTATTTTGTATTATTATGTATCGGTTCTGCTATTCATCCTTGCATCATCATGGGCGTGTCATGGTGACCTTAAGTGTTCCGTAATGTGAATGAAATGCAGAAATGATAAGTAAACACATATTCAAAAGTCACTACGCAGCCTACTAATGACGTCATCTGAATGTGAGGATTCTTGTCTTTAGGTACTATTGCCGCCACCGCCTCCTGGACACCCATGCCACAAGGTGTTAATTCCTTAATCCCTTAGCAACCTCCCTCCCTCCCTCCGTTTCCTCCTCGATTTATCTCTTATTTTGTTCCCCCCCTCTCTCTCTCTCTGTCTCTCTCTCTCTCTCTCTCTCTCTCTCTCTCTCTCTCTCTCTCTCTCTCTCTCTCTCTCTCTCTCTCTCTCTCTCTCTCTCTCTCTCTCTCTCTCTCTCTCTCTCTCTCTCTCTCTCTCTCTCTCTCTCTCTCTATCTATCTATCTATCTATCTATTTATGTATCTATCGATCTATCTCTTTCTTCTTTTTTTTCTATATGTTGCTCTTTATTTTGTTCCCTCATTTTTTTTTTTCTCTCTCTCTCTCTCTCTCTCTCTCTCTCTCTCTCTCTCTCTCTCTCTCTCTCTCTCTCTCTCCCTCTCTCTCTCTCTCTCTCTCTCTCTCTCTCTCTCTATCTATCTATCTATCTATCTATTTATGTATCTATCGATCTATCTCTTTCTTCTTTTTTTTCTATATGTTGCTCTTTATTTTGTTCCCTCATTTTTTTTCTTTTCTCTCTCTCTCTCTCTCTCTCTCTCTCTCTCTCTCTCTCTCTCTCTCTCTCTCTCTCCCTCTCTCTCTCTCTCTCTCTCTCTCTCTCTCTCTCTCTCTCTCTCTCTCTCTCTCTCTCTCTCTCTCTCTCTCTTTCTTTGAATAATTCGAACATAATTTTTTATTTAAAAGATGGACACACACACACACACACACACACACACACACACACACACACACACACACACACACACACACTAATTTGTATATCTTAAATATGTATTATAAATTTATTTTGATCCACATTTCCAACAAGGAAATTATACAACTTCACTTGGAACCTAATGCTCGTGAACACAGTCTCGCTCTAACAACCTAGTAAGGTGAGGGAACATACAGCGCGTCTCAGCCAGTAGCCAGGGGGTAATATTTTTAACTTTGCTGATGCTTAGGCTACAGAAACTTGGGAAGAAAAATTCACCACCGCAGCTGCGTGTAAGCAATATGTATGCACCGTGCATATAAATAGAGTGAAGTCAAGCCAGTGTTGTTTTAGTCTCAGAGGAACGTATTATGATTAAACTTTCCGGCTGGGTGAATGTTGGTTTATGCCCTTCATCCCTGGAGGTGTTGGTTAGGTTGGAGTGGTAGGTAGTTGTAGTGGTGTGGAGGGAGGAAAGGAAGGAGGAAAGAGAGCGAAGAGCTGGGAATGAGAAAAGAAAAAAAATGCAGGAAAAGAAGGTTCAAATTTCCTAAGATAAAAGTTAATAGCTGCACTTGTAATTTTGCATTTCAAGAGAGAGAGAGAGAGAGAGAGAGAGAGAGAGAGAGAGAGAGAGAGAGAGAGAGAGAGAGAGAGAGAGAGAGAGAGAGAGAGAGAGAGAGAGAGAGAGTAGCAGTACTGTTTTATCATGGTTCTTTTTAATCCCGCCATCCTTGGGTCGCGGGGCGTGCGTACGTGGGTATCACATTATCTTGATATCAGGTTCGCTGTGGTAAGTCGAGGCTGACATTCAGTGGCCACTCAGCGTTAGGAAGGTGGTGGTGTTGTCCAATCAGGAAACAGGATGCTCTTCAATAAAACCACTGCTAATGAGATTACCTGACACGTCTTACCTTTCATGCTAACATTTTCATTCTGATTTTTGTTGTCAAGTTTTGGAGTAGTAGTTAGTTTTATGTTACGTTGTGTGTGGTTAATGTTTTGTATAACTTTGGGGTTGAATATATATTATGAACATCAACGTAAAATAAGTTATTGGATAACAGACAAGAACAATCTTTGTGACTAGAGGCAACGCTTCCTCCAATAAGATGATGTTTTTTAAGTGCGGGAAAATGTAGCTACACACTTTCTCACGTGTTATAATGCGAGGCAATTAATGGTCTCTTAAGAGTTGTGGGAATGCTTGGTTACGTTTTAATTAAAGTTCACCTTCAAGTGTGTGTGTGAAATGTATCAAATCTCACTTCAAGGATAAAAGTAATAATTTACGTGCACAGACAGACTCGTATCTGTGTTACTATACTATTTATGCCCGTGTGTTTACAGTGTAGTAATGACGCTGGAGGGAGGGAGGGAGGGATGGAAGGAGAGAGGAAGGGAGACAGGCAGCTGGTTCACCTCACTACGTAGTGTTGTTGAGATGCTTCTTGGAATGTATTCACGTGGCAGGAAGAAGAATTCTGTTTAAGTTTCCTTTGTAAGAACAGTGAAGATGAAAGTTGGCAAGGTTAAATGTAAGACTTTCAATGAATAAATGCATAATAAACACCACCTGGTCTGCCTTGCATTGAGTGGACGGAGGTCCGCCAGCCCGATCAAGGTGGTATCAGGTAAGGACATCACAGCAGCCCACGACCATTAAAATTTTTACATAACTGCTACTGTAGCTTGACAAACGACCATGGATCCTTAGGCGACGAGACAAGGGGGAGAGGGAAGGGGGGCAGGAGGAGAGGGGGAGGGGGCAGGGAAAGGGAAAGGGAAGAACAGAGGACAAAGGGGTAAGCTAGGAGTAGAGGAGGAAGGAAATAGGTAAGGGAATGTGTGTGTTGTTGGCGAAATACACTACAAGGAAGAAAGGAAGGAAGGATGGAAGGAAGGAGGGATGGAAGGCAAGAAGGAAGGAAGGAAGGAAGGAAGGAGGAGCTGGCTGAGTACAGAAAGGGAGAGAAAGAAAATGTGATGTTAATGATGTAAGGCAAGAGAGGAGGAGAGGAAGGGGAAGAAGAGATTGAAAGGATAGAGGAAGAGGTGAAAAGAAAAAAGAAGGAAAGGTATGCATGGAAATAAGAAGGAAAATAGACGATAGTGGGGAAGCAAGGAGAGAATGATAAAGGTATTAAGAAAACGAAAGGAAAAATACGAAAGGGGTGAGAGGAGATGGAAGAGAGAAAACGACACAAATAAAATAAAATAAAATAAAATAAAATAAAATATAGTTGGAATGGAATGGAATGAAACGAAGCAAGAAATATGTTTTCCAAAAGAAAGAGAAAGAGAAAGAGAGAGAGAGAGAGAGAGAGAGAGAGAGAGAGAGAGAGAGAGAGAGAGAGAGAGAGAGAGAGAGAGAGAGAGAGAGAGAGAGAATAAAATAAATAAATAAACAAAGGAAATGAGAGACGAATAGGAAGGGAGACAGAGACGGATGGCGGAATGGAATGAATGAAGGAAAAAAAAGAATAGAATTGAACTGAAGTGAAAGAAAAAAAAAGAGAGGTAAGAAGAGAGGAAGAGGAAGAGGAGGAAGAAGAAGAGGAAGAGGGAGGAAGAGGAGGAGGAGGAGAAAAAGGAGGAGGAGGAGGAGGAGGAAGAGGAGGAGGAACACATAGGAACACATAGGAAGAACAAACAGCAACAGGCCTACTGGCCCTTACGAGGCTGTTTGTGATAAACTAGACTACACTATCTAATCTGGGATGAAGGATACAGGATAGTAAGGGTGAGGGATTCTCCCACCAGCCACGACTGGCAGGAGAGGAAGGCCAACCATGCAATATAAGTAAAAATAAATAAATAAATGCGTGGAATTAGATTAGTCTATCCTATTACTACTGTCACTAACACTACTACCTGGCAAGCGATGTCAGGCCCCTAGCGACGTCCTTCCGAATCGAGATTTTGTAATTACTGTACATTAGAAGGAACTTGCTCAAAGTTTACTATGTTGACGAATAATGTTTTAGTTGCGGATTGGCTTCTAAGTATTTGTCCAGTCTATTTTTGAATGTATTAATTGTTTTACTGTCGACGACATTGGCGGGCAGGGAGTTCCAAACGTTAACGATCCGATTGAAAAAGAAATGTTTGGCTTCGTTTGATGTGAATCTTTTACCAGTAATCTTAAAAGTATGACGTCTTCTTGTTATATTTGATCGATCAAAAGTAATGTAATCTTCTGCATTGATATTATCAAATCCTTTAATTATCTTGAACATTTCAATTAAATCTCCTCTCATCCTTCGTTTTTCGAGGCTGAATAAGTTTAATTCTTTAAGTCTTTCTTCATAAGGTTTATTTTTCAGCCTTGGAATCATTTTCGTTATTCTACGCTGGACTCTTTCCAGTTTGTCAATGTCCTTTCTGTAATATGGGGACCAGAACTGTACGCAATATTCAAGATGAGGTCGTACTAGTGAATTATGCAGTTTTAATATGACTTTTTCTGATTTATTTTCGAAAGTACGCCCAATAAAGCCGACCAATCTGTTAGCGGTTTTAACTACCTCTGAGCAATGCTGACTGGGTTTTAAATCGCTTGATATTGTGATTCCTAGATCTTTTTCCTTGTTCACTGCAGAAAGTAGTTTTCCATTCATTTGGTACTGAACGTGATCATTATTTCTTCCGATATGTAGTACCTTACATTTATCAACGTTAAATTTCATTTGCCATTTATTGGCCCAAGACGTTAGTCGATCAAGGTCTGATTGTAAGACTTCTCTGTCACTTGTCGAAGTTACTTTACTGGCAATTTTCGTATCGTCAGCGAATTTTGATATTTTGCATGAGATCCCATCATCTATGTCATTAACATATATCAGAAACAAAATAGGGCCAAGTACTGAACCCTGTGGTACGCCACTTTTTACGTTTAACCATTGAGAGGAGACACCGTTTAAGACTACTCTCTGTTTACGTTCAGAGAGCCAGTCCTGAAGCCAATTGTAGATGCTACCAGAGATACCGTGAATCTTTAGTTTGTTAAGCAATCGTTGATGGGGAACTTTATCAAAGGCCTTTTGAAAATCCAGATATATGATATCTACTGCTCTGCTTTCATCGTACGTGTCAAAAACATTGTAAAAGAAGTCTAATAAGTTAGTTAGACATGAACGTTTATTACGGAAACCATGTTGTGAGGGTTTAATTATATCGTTGTCTTCAAGGAATTTCACCATATTGTCACGAATGATTGTCTCCATTAATTTACATACTACTGACGTCAGACTGATTGGCCTATAATTTCCGGGTTGTGACTTGTCTCCCTTTTTGAAGATTGGGGTTACATTAGCACGTTTCCAATCTGATGGAACTTTACCAATCCTTAAGGATTTATTGAATATGATTGCAAGCGGTTTACTGATCTGATGCTTGACCTCTTTCAAGATTTTCGGGGAAATTTTATCTGGTCCAGGGGTTTTATTAGTTTTCATCTTATCGATTTTTTGTTCAACGTCATTTTCTACGATGAGTAAATCATTTAAGAAGTTTTCGGTTCTTCTAGTCTCGAGTGGTTGAAACGATGAACAATCCTCTTCTGTAAATACGGATGCAAAAAAGTTGTTTAGGATTGTAGCCATTTCATTTTCGTCGTTTGTGTGATTTCCTTGTCCTTTAGTAAGTGGACCGATATTACAGGTAAGGGCTTTTTTACTCTTAACAAAACTATAAAATTCTTTAGGATTAGATTTACATGATTCCGCTATATATTCTTCAAGGTTATTCTTGCTGCGCTTTATTAGTCTCTTAGTTTCGCGACGAACTCTGTCAAACTCAACTTTGTCATCTTGGTTTTTAGTTGATATATACTTATCGTACGCGTGTTTTTTGAGAGAGAGGCTGTTTTTTATCTCATCGTTCCACCATTTTGGTTTATTCTTCCTTGCTGAACGTCTGTAACGATACGGTACACATACTCTAATAGCTTCGTTCAGCTTTGTGGTAAAGGCCTCCCATGACCTATCAATAT
>JAXIVD010001267.1:90000-93168 GCA_036785275.1 Cancer borealis | reverse complement strand
CCACCAGGAGTGGAGCCTGCGGCTTAATTTGACTCAACACGGGGAACCTCACCAGGCCCAGACACCGGAAGGATTGACAGATTGAGAGCTCTTTCTCGATTCGGTGGGTGGTGGTGCATGGCCGTTCTTAGTTGGTGGAGCGATTTGTCTGGTTAATTCCGATAACGAACGAGACTCTGGCCTACTAACTAGTCGACGGATCTCCAGCAATTGGTGTCCAGTTCGCAGCTTCTTCTTAGAGGGATAAGCGGCAATTCTAGCCGCACGAGATTGAGCAATAACAGGTCTGTGATGCCCTTAGATGTTCTGGGCCGCACGCGCGCTACACTGAAGGGATCAACGTGTCCTCCCCCTCCGAGAGGAGCGGGTAACCCGTTGAAATCCTTTCATGATAGGGATTGGGGTTTGCAATTGTCTCCCATGAACGAGGAATTCCCAGTAAGCGCAAGTCATGAGCTTGCGTTGATTACGTCCCTGCCCTTTGTACACACCGCCCGTCGCTACTACCGATTGAATGATTTAGTGAGGCCTTCGGACTGGCGCTCTTGGATGCCGGGCCCTCGGTTCGCCGTTGGGTCTCTCGGCGCCTCGAGCTGACGGAAAGATGTCCAAACTTGATCATTTAGAGGAAGTAAAAGTCGTAACAAGGTTTCCGTAGGTGAACCTGCGGAAGGATCATTAACGTGTTTGCTTGCAGCAACAAAAACCAAAAAATTCGGGTGGCCGGGTACCGACCAAAAAAAAAAAAATTGACCGATGCATCAATTTTTGGCGGCCCGGCCTGAGAACAGGCAAACAGTGCCGCAGCTCAACCCACACTCTTCTCTTCTGTCCATTGTGGACAGAGGTAGACCATTACTCACACCACCGGTACTCCAACCAACCGACGTACGCTAGGTTGGCCGACTTTTATCGGGCAAAGTTTCCGAATGATAGCGGTCACTTAACGTCGTCGGGAGGTGTCACCGGCTGGTAACGAGGTACTTCTCACAAACCTGTGACTATCTATTTAAACCCAGTATACTACGTCTTCCCACTATCGTCTCCCGAGGCAGAGATGGCGGAAGTCTTGAAAGTCGGCAATTGAGACTGACGTAATGACAAAAATCACAACTCTTAACGGTGGATCACTCGGCTCGTGGGTCGATGAAGACCGCAGCAAGCTGCGTGTCGGTATGTGAATCGCAAGAATACCAGATACATCGACAAGTCGAACGCACATTGCGGCGGCGGCACTCTCATGTGCTGCCGTCACTCCTACACGAGGGTCGGATATCAAATCCAATACATCGGCTTTGTTACCACCGGCAGAGTAGTAGTAGTAGTAGCAGCTTTGTCTCTACTCTCTCTCTCTCTCTCTACTGCGTGCGTGGCATTGACCGCCTTGGGGAGGTTCGCCTCTTTGACGAGAGTCAAATTGGCGTTCCCTAAAGATGTGCTGCCAAGCCAAAGTCATATATCTGTGGACTTGGTGGCAAGGACCATGTACAGACATACAACGCTTACGCGCTGTTTTGTTTGTCGCCGTCCATGCCTGTTGCCTCGTTTCCCTCCAAGGAAGGACAGAGGCTCTGTTGCATGCTAAAGTCGCGTATGGGCGTCTTGAAGGCGACCGGGTCGGTTTATACTACTTACACCTCGGTTCGTTAGCTGCAGCACCCATCCTTATCAAACCTTAATGGGAACGGGCGCACACAAACCAAAACTGGAAGCCAGTGACTACTTTATAGTAGTCGCTACTGCTCCAATGTCGACCTCGTGTTAGGGTAGAGTACCCGCCAAATTTAAGCATATTAATAAGCGGAGGAAAAGAAACCAACAGGGATTCCCTTAGTAAGGGCGACTGAACTGGGAAAAGCCCAGCGCATAACCTGGCGTCGTGACCCGGCGCCAGGGGTGTTGCGTTTCGGAGGGTCCGGCACGCAGTCTCTCACCGCCTAAGTTATGCTTGAAAGCGGCCACTACCCATGGAGGGTGACAGGCCCGTGTGGCGGCGCCCGCGAGGGTACACGAGAGATTGTCGGAAAGGGCCTCTCCGTAGAGTCGGGTTGCTTGAAAATGCAGCCCTAAGCAGGTGGTAAACTCCATCTAAGGCTAAATATGACCACGAGACCGATAGCGAACAAGTACCGTGAGGGAAAGTTGAAAAGAACTTTGAAGAGAGAGTTCAAGAGTACGTGAAACCGTTAAGAGCCAAACGGGTGGGACCTCGAAGGTCGAACCGAGGGGATTCAGCTCGTCGGCCAAAGCCGGCTGGACGTTGGGATTCGCTTATGCGACCCAGGAACTCTTGGGCGTGCCCACGTTCAAGCCGGCGCCGGCGGGCGTATTTCCCCTCGTGATGTAGGTCGCCGCGACCCGTTGCTGGGGACGTCTAAGGCCCGGGCGGACTGGTACCCCAACGTCGTGCACTTTTAGTGCCGGCGAAGGGGGAAACCTCCGGTGTCCTGGCTGCCCTGCGACGGTCGTGTAGCAGAGGGGCGCATCCACGCCAATACTTCCTCTCGCGGCGTGCAAAAGGTCGGTGACCCACCCGACCCGTCTTGAAACACGGACCAAGGAGTCTAACATGTGTGCGAGTCATTGGGCGCACTAAACCCAAAGGCGCAATGAAAGTGAAAGGGGGGTGTCCCGGCTTCGGTCGGTGGCGCCCTCCGGGGCCGATCCCTGACCGGCCGATGCCGCCGGGTCTCCCATACCAAAGCGAGGTCATTCCAAAAGAGGTGCGCGGGGTGAGTCCCTCTCCCCTGTTGTCTACCTCTGGCTTCGTGGGTTGCCCGGCGCGCTCGGTGGTCCGAGCATGCTCGCCTGTACGCAGGGGGGCGCAGGCCCGGGACTTGCCATACGACGCCGTCGCGCGAATCTGTTGTTGGCCTCATCGGCTCTGCTTGGGCTCTCGGTTGGTGTGCCGCGTGTCTTTGGGCGGGCTTTGGGCGGGGGCTTCACGGCTTCTTCCTGGGTTCGTCCGGCGCGGTTACGCCTTCTGATCCTGCTCTGTCCGGAGTGGCCTAGCGCGTGTGCTGTCGGCAAGTACCATGAGCAGACATGTTGGGACCCGAAAGATGGTGAACTATGCCTGGCCAGGATGAAGCCAGAGGAAACTCTGGTGGAGGTCCGTAGCAATTCTGACGTGCAAATCGATTGTCAGAGCTGGGTATAGGGGCGAAA
>JAXIVD010001267.1:72500-85000 GCA_036785275.1 Cancer borealis | reverse complement strand
AAAAGAGCAATAAAATTGGAGAAATATTAAAAAAAATATTTTTTTAATGTCTTTTTACACAAAAAATATTGAGTGTAGAGACTTTTCACTTATATTAAAGGTAGATCACACAAAGGCCTTTCTGCTGGTATGAATATTATTTCTGTTTAGGCTTTGCTTCTTGAGATATTTAGATTTGAAAAATGACTTTAATTAATTCTCACCATATTAATTTTGAGCCATCAGCACCATTCCACCCGCTAGGAAAATGCATCACTTTTATCCTACAAGTAAGAAATAAGCTTTTTCCAAACTAAGGCTCAATAAGGAAATCTGTTAGTAGCATTTGCATGTACGCCGTGTACTCTATTTGCACTTTGAATATCAACGTTGTATCTTTAATATTAGCCCAAATAGATGGATAAAATCACGTTAACATTGCTTGAAACTCGATGAAAATCTTTGAAAATGACCTATTATACCTCCCTGGACATTGTCCAAACGTTTCATATTGTTCGCCGCTAATTTCGTAATTTCGGAAAAAAAAGTAATTATTAATAATTTTATTATTATTATACATATTAAGTTCATAGTAGGGTTTTTTGGGAAAAGTAACATAAAATGGTGTCATTACCATCCCCTAAGCAACATATTACACAAGACGGTCCGCCGTGCGGACTTGTTAGGATGTAATATAGCGGCCCCGCAAGTAGTTTCGGACTGGTTAGTTTTACCCTAGTGTGATCTTGTTGTCCTTGCTTTCTGTTATATTTGGCTATGACGTCATAAGCAACACGAGATTTCACTATATGCAACCAATGTGTCAGATTTCACTCGCGCGACAGGTTAGAATGCGGACCGGAACGGATGTTGCTTATCCCATTAATTTTAGTGAGCGAGGACCGATGCGCGGTTGCATATGAAGTGAGTGAAACGTTCCAGTCTGTCGCGAGACAGGTTAGTTTTACCCTACTGTTGGCAGTTATGTCGTTGATACAGCAGTCCTGCTCAGTACGAGAGGAACGGCAGGTCCGGACATATGGTTCCGCTCTTGGTCGATCGGCCAGTGGAGCGAGGCTACGTCCGTGGGATTATGCCTGAAAGCCTCTAAGGCAGAATCCCGGCTGGATGACCAACGATACCGCGTACGGCTTGCATCGGGATGGTCACCATTGTTTTTCGAGAGATTTGTTCCCCGCTCGTTCGCGGGCGGGGCCAGAATATGGACCCGTGCAGAGGGAATTCGGGAGAGTCTCGACAAACAGGCTCCGGCTCTCCCTTCCCTAGTAGAGAACACCCGAATGCTGATGTGTCGTACCGAATCGTTCGCAGACGACTTACGTACCGGTCAGGGTGTTGTGGGCGGCAGAGCAGCATCCTCACTGCGATCCGCTAAGACTTCTCCCTAACAAGGCTGGAGGTTTCGTCACGCAACCCGATGGCGAAATCCTCCCGACAAGCCTTTTTTTTTATTTCCACATTACACTACACACAGAGCAGCTTGCAGCAGCAGCACCACCTCTCCCTCCCCAACAAGGCTGGAGGTTTCACCACGCAACCCGATGGCGAAATCCTCCCGGCAAGCCTTTATTTACTTACACCTTTCTACATTACATTACACTACACTATTCTACAACACTTCTACCTCCCTAACAAGGCTGGAGGTTTCGCCACGCAACCCGATGGCGAAATCCTCCGGGCAAGCCTTTATTTATATCTGTTCACACTCTGCTCTACAGAGCAGCCTCCTCACAGTAGTGACCAGCTAATAATAATAAGACTTCTCCCTAACAAGACTATAGAGGTTTCGTCACGCAGCCTGATGGCGAGACCCTCACGGCAAGCCTTTACTTAGAGCTGTCCATACTCAACTCCACACTTTACTTTCCATCTCAACTCGCGTACAGCAGTGGCTGTTGGTTTCTATTTTCATGAAGGTGTATAAAAACAAGACAGACATGTTTCTATTTTGGACTTGTAAATTTTCTGCATAATTTTTTGACTTGCTAACATTATTTCTGATATACTTTACAACTATAGACGATTGCACCAGACCAAGCGCCGGGGGTAGAGCTATGACTCTACAAGCGCGGGTAATCGGCGGGGGTAGCTATTAGTCACTTAAATAGCAAACATCATACCGTATATAAATCTTGAGGACATACTTGGATCCATTCTCTCAAGGTAGCAGCGAAAACGAAGACTACAATTTCCCACTTATAGCATTAGGTTCAATTCTCGTTTCCACAAGACAGACATGTTTCTATTTTGGACTTGTAAATTTTCTGTTAAATTTTTTGACTTGCTAACATTATTTCTGATATACTTTACAACTATAGACGATTGCACCAGACCAAGCGCCGGTAAACGGCGGGGGTAGCTATGACTCTACAAGCGCGGGTAATCGGCGGGGGTAGCTATTAGTCACTTAAATAGCAAACATCATACCGTATATAAATCTTGAGGACATACTTGGATCCATTCTCTCAAAGTAGCAGCGAAAACGAAGACTACAATTTCCCACTTATAGCATTAGGTTCAATTCTCGTTTCCACATTAAAAGCGTAATGAATATGATATTGGTGTTCAGTACGTAATATCCTTGTAAAATATATTTGGATTAACTTAGTTTCAGAGGTGACACCAAAAACCAAGATTTATTTATTTATATCTTTCCACACTCAAATCAACAGAACAGCAGCAGTACTCTCGCTACGAACCGCTTGCACTTCTGCCTCCCTAACAAGGCTAAAAAGATTTTGTCACGCATCCCGATGGCGAAATCCTCCCGGCAAACCCATATTTACATTACTACACACCCTTATCTATAGAACAGCATCCTCACTGTCATTCGCTAAGACTGCACCGTAAAAAGAATATAGAGGTTTCGTCACGCAACGTAACATCCGAAAGTAACCTCAAGACGGTCTTGTGTGCAGTTGTACACAAAAGTAACTGTCGAACTTGAACGTATCATCGAAAAATAACACGTCAGAGTCTTGTGCAGTTGCACTCAAAAACAAGTGTCGAACTTAAACGTATCATCGAAAAGTATCACAAAAGTAACCTCAAGTCGCAAAACTAACACGTCAGACAGTCTTGAGACTATAGAAATCCTCCACGTATACTGACGGTAAATCATTACAAGGCCTTTCTACTGGTATTAAAAGAAAATCTTCTTGGGCTTTACTTCTCGAGATATTTAAATTTGAAGAAAAAAAATATAATTACATTTCACCATATATATTTTACGCCACTAAACACATCCCACCCGCTAAGGGAATACATTACTTTTCTTCTACAAGTACGCAATAAAAAATTTCCAAACTAAGGCTCATTAAGAAAATCTGTTTGTAGCATTTACAAGCTCGCAGCCTACTCTATTTGCACTAAGAATATCAACGTTCTATCTTAAATACTAACACAAATACATGGTAGCATTAATAATTTTCACTCGTGGGCTCCAGCACATAGTTGCTTGTTTTAGGTAGTTTCACCTGGCCCGGTGAGATAGTCTAGGTTCATTACGGATATGTGGTGAGACAGGCTAGGAAAGTGTCTGTCTCTTTCTCTCTCTGTGTCTGTCTCTTTCTCTCTCTGTGTCTGTCTCTGTCTCTTTCTCTGTGTCTGTCTCTGTCTCTTTCTCTGTCTCTTTCTCTCTCTCTCTCTGTCTCTTTCTCTTTCTCTCTCTGTCTCTTTCTCTCTCTCTGTCTCTTTCTCTGTCTCTTTCTCTCTCTCTGTCTCTTTCTCTCCCTGTCTCTGTCTCTTTCTTTCTCTGTCTCTTTCTCTCTCTGTGTCTGTCTCTGTCTCTTTCTCTCTCTGTGTCTATCTCTGTCTCTTTCTTTCTCTTTCTCTCTCTGTGTCTGTCTCTGTCTCTTTCTCTCTCTCTCTGTGTCTATCTCTGTCTCTTTCTCTCTCTTTCTCTCCCTGTCTCTGTCTCTTTCTCTCTCTCTTTCTCTGTCTCTTTCTTTCTCTGTCTCTTTCTCTCTCTGTGTCTGTCTCTTTCTCTCTCTGTGTCTATCTCTGTCTCTTTCTCTCCCTGTCTCTTTCTCTCCCTGTCTCTTTCTCTCTCTGTGTCTATCTCTGTCTCTTTCTCTCCCTGTCTCTTTCTCTCTCTGTGTCTATCTCTGTCTCTTTCTCTCCCTGTCTCTTTCTCTCTCTGTGTCTATCTCTGTCTCTTTCTCTCCCTGTCTCTTTCTCTCTCTGTGTCTATCTCTGTCTCTTTCTCTCCCTGTCTCTCTCTCTTTCTCTGTCTCTTTCTCTCTCTGTGTCTGTCTCTTTCTCTCTCTGTGTCTATCTCTGTCTCTCTCTGTGTCTATCTCTGTCTCTTTCTCTGTCTCTTTCTCTCCCTGTCTCTGTCTCTTTCTCTCTCTGTGTCTATCTCTGTCTCTTTCTCTCTCTGTCTCTTTCTCTTTCTCTTTCTCTTTCTCTTTCTCTCTCTGTCTCTTTCTCTCTCTGTGTCTGTCTCTGTCTCTGTCTCTTTCTCTCTCTGTGTCTGTCTCTCTCTGTCTCTTTCTCTTTCTCTCTCTGTCTCTTTCTCTCTCTGTCTCTTTCTCTCTCTGTGTCTGTCTCTTTCTCTTTCTTTCTGTCTCTTTCTCTCACTGTGTCTGTCTCTTTCTCTCACTGTGTCTGTCTCTTTCTCTGTCTCTTTCTTTCTCTGTCTCTTTCTCTCTCTGTCTCTTTCTCTCTCTGTGTCTGTCTCTTTCTCTTTCTTTCTGTCTCTTTCTCTCACTGTGTCTGTCTCTTTCTCTTTCTTTCTGTCTCTTTCTCTCACTGTGTCTGTCTCTGTCTCTGTCTCTTTCTCTCTCTGTCTCTTTCTCTCTCTGTGTCTGTTTCTTTCTCTTTCTTTCTGTCTCTTTCTCTCACTGTGTCTGTCTCTGTCTCTTTCTCTCTCTGTGTCTGTTTCTTTCTCTTTCTTTCTGTCTCTTTCTCTCACTGTGTCTGTCTCTGTCTCTTTCTCTCTCTGTGTCTGTTTCTTTCTCTTTCTTTCTGTCTCTTTCTCTCACTGTGTCTGTCTCTGTCTCTTTCTCTCTCTGTGTTTGTCTCGCGTCGCGCCGCCTCCTCCAATTTTAGTACGGGAAGGACTTACTATCCGTTACAGTTGCTAGAGGTAGGTAACCTTGTTCACTCAGAGCTCTCCCGCAGTCTCAATGCAGCAGGCGGTGAAACATTGTCCCGCGCCGCCTCCTCCAAGTTTAGTACGGTAAGGACTTACTATCCGTTACAGTTGCTAGAGGTTAGGTAACCTTGTTCACTCAGAGCCTCTCCCGCAGTCTCAATGCAGCAGGCGGTGAAACATTGTCCCGCGCCGCCTCCTCCAAGTTTAGTACGGCAAGGACTTACTATCCGTTACAGTTGCTAGAGGTAAGTAACCTTGTTCACTCAGAGCCTCTCCCGCAGTCTCAATGCAGCAGGCGGTGAAACATTGTCCGGCGCCGCCTCCTCCAAGTTTAGTACGGCAAGGACTTACTATCCGTTACAGTTGCTAGAGGTAGGTAACCTTGTTCACTCAGAGCTCTCCCGCAGTCTCAATGCAGCAGGCGGTGAAACATTGTCCCGCGCCGCCTCCTCCAAGTTTAGTACGGCAAGGACTTACTATCCGTTACAGTTGCTAGAGGTTAGGTAACCTTGTTCACTCAGAGCCTCTCCCGCAGTCTCAATGCAGCAGGCGGTGAAACATTGTCCCGCGCCGCCTCCTTCCAAGTTTAGTACGGCAAGGACTTACTATCCGTTACAGTTGCTAGAGGTAGGTAACCTTGTTCACTCAGAGCTCTCCCGCAGTCTCAATGCAGCAGGCGGTGAAACATTGTCCGGCGCCGCCTCCTCCAAGTTTAGTACGGGAAGGACTTACTATCCGTTACAGTTGCTAGAGGTAGGTAACCTTGTTCACTCAGAGCTCTCCCGCAGTCTCAATGCAGCAGGCGGTGAAACATTGTCCCGCGCCGTCTCCTCCAAGTTTAGTACGGGAAGGACTTACTATCCGTTACAGTTGCTAGAGGTAGGTAACCTTGTTCACTCAGAGCCTCTCCCGCAGTTATAGTGCGAGATGGTATCCCCATACATTGCTTAACGGCTAGTTACCACCTTGACGGAAGAAAACTGCGGGAGAGGCGAGCCTTGTCGCTAAGAGACTCACAATCTGGCCGTGATTAGAAATGTTGTAGTCTTACCAAATATTACCAGACTACCAGATATCACTAAGAAAAACTGAGTATACCATCGTCTTCGTCATACAATGATGCACATGATGAAATAAAAAAAATAACATTAAAACGACATTTGCTACAAAATAATTGAAGGAAAAAAAAATAGCGCATAAAGAATTTTTTCAAATGTTCTCCTTCAACTCGCTGTTTCTCACATTTATTAAGCTCGTATTGTATTTTCAAATCCAGGTTCATAATCTGCACTCATTGACGATCAGTATGATGTACCATAACAACTGATATAAAATATTGTAGTTGGTTAAAAAGGCAGATAAAAAAATACTGTCAAATCTACAAGAAAACCGTCCAAGGCGGGTTTTCAAGGATTCGAATTTAACGACCATTTAAACCACTCATTATTTTTTCCACCACCATGTGTTACATACCGTAGCCATCAGCAAGCCTTCCACTACTCGAAGCAATAATTGGAAATTCAATGTAAGCTAATATAACCGAGTTACGAAGTGGTGAAGCACAACATGTCAAAACATTTCTTTATGCGCTATTTCATTCTACCTCGATTATATTCTAATAGATAAAGAAATAAAGCTGTCAATTGTAGCTCATCATATGCACCATTCTATCACCTACACGATGGTTGTTTTCATTTTTCTAACCGACGTCTGACACTTCCGTAATAACCGATAATATTGCAACATTGTTCAACTCCATCCTCACGTCGACCCCAACCCTCACTCTCCCGGTCTTACACACCGGGAACACCTCTCACACGCCTTAACTAACACAGCGCCTCACACACACACAAAAAGATATATATATTTAAATCAATTCAACAAATAGAACATAGAAATCGATTCAGTTACTACTACTAACCCTCCCGATATGTAAGAGCGGGAACACCTCTCACACGCCTTATTAACTAACTAACTAACTAACACACAGCAGCGTCACACACACAAATACATAGAGAAGACATTAAACAAAACACACTAATTCAATCACGCACTAGTAACAACACAACAACACGGTCTTTTTATAAGTCCAAATAGGAACATGTGTGGCTTGTGGACAAACAAAAACGCTAAACAGATGCATATCCGAAGGGTGGTTTTAAAAAAAGTACGGAATTCGATAAAGAATTCCATTTTTTTATCTCCACGGATACGCAAATGTGGCGGCAAACATTAGACCTCTTGTATACAGCAGAAAAAAACAATTAACATACTGTAAAGCTTGATACTACTACGTTTACCTTGTACAAACAATGTCCCGGGCTCGCAACAGAGGAGGCAGTCGGGGTGCGAGAAACTTATCGTGGCTCTACCGCTCTCAGTCGCCGCCCGGCGCTGCCAACGGGGGAGAGACCAGTCACGAGAAACAATGGAGTGTGTGTATAGTGAGCCTCCTATATCTCCCGCGCTGCCAACGTGGGGACAGCAAGGAGTGACGAGAGTGGGTGTATAACGAGCCGCCTCGCTCTCCCGCGCTGCCAACGTGGAGACAGCAAGGAGTGACGAGAGAGAGTGTATAGTGAGCCGCCCCGCTCTCCCGCGCTGCCAACGTGGAGACAGCAAGGAGTGACGAGAGAGAGGGTATAGCGAGCCGTCCCGCTCTCCCGCGCTGCCAACGTGGAGACAGCAAGGAGTGACGAGAGAGAGTGTATAGTGAGCCGCCCCGCTCTCCCGCGCTGCCAACGTGGAGACAGCAAGGAGTGACGAGAGAGAGGGTATAGCGAGCCGTCCCGCTCTCCCGCGCTGCCAACGTGGAGATGGCAAGGAGTGACGAGAGAGAGTGTATAGTGAGCCGTCCCGCTCTCCCGCGCTGCCAACGTGGAGACGGCAAGGAGTGACGAGAGAGAGTGTATAGTGAGCCGTCCCGCTCTCCCGCGCTGCCAACGTGGAGACGGCAAGGAGTGACGAGAGAGAGTGTATAGTGAGCCGTCCCGCTCTCCCGCGCTGCCAACGTGGAGACGGCAAGGAGTGACGAGAGAGAGTGTATAGCGAGCCGTCCCGCTCTCCCGCGCTGCCAACGTGGGGACAGCAAGGAGTGACGAGAGGGAATATATAGCGAGCCGCCCCGCTCTCCCGCGCTGGCCAACGTGGAGACAGCAAGGAGTGACGAGAGAGAGTGGAGAAAATGTTTCTCCCGGGCTAGGAAGACGGGACATGCTCGGTAGGCGATGGGTGAGCGCGGGATGGAGTTGCCAGTGAGGAGAATCGGTCTCCCGCGCTACCAGCGCGGGGAGTTGCCGGCGGAGCGGGGCTGGTTTTGGACACGAGAACGGGCCGAGCGGGGCCCAAAGTGGCTTAAAATTTCCAATGTGGAGCGCGGGGCCAACTCGCCCCGCTCTCTTTCATGCTGCACCAAGCTTGGGCGCGGTAAAGGTAGCCGCTACCCCCAGGGAAGACTAACACGAGTTCGACCTGAAAAATATAGTAGGGAGGCGAGGTTGCTGGATCAACCTCAGTGCCGTCCCTCACGCTGAATGCTGCATACGTGCGTCAGACATCAGTCCTAACCACTTGGTTCTCTCTACCTATTACTAAGAAGGTACCGAGGCTATATACTAAGGGTGGCGGTTAGTGATTGAGATGCACTGGTGACGACCATTGGCACATCGAGCGTGTTAACGTGGTGGCGTAAAACACTGCTAGAGAGAGCAAAGGCCACGCACAACTTATATATATTTCTATATATATACGTATACATATGAACCACCCACATATTCTGCGTGCAGACTTTTACGACTGTCTCATGCAACACCCCCTCTCCTTTTGGAAGAGAAGCTCCACGGCATTAGCTGTGGCTCCTCGTGGCGGCGCACATGATGATATGGTGTTAGCTAAAGCGGGGAGCCTTCAATGCAGCGACCCCTCTTACTTTGTGATGGTTACTCCACTACCCGTGCGATAACTCATCCCGTAGGTTAAAGAATCATCACTTTAACCTCTCTACACTGACGCAGCTTCTAACGAACGGTCAGTTGGAACGAAGCACACTTTTGTTTCTTTTCGTGAGCAAAGACGGGTTATAAACGTTTCCCAGCAGCTTACAACTACTACCACAAACTTGGATGGTGTAACGTACGTTATTTCCATTCCCCCCTTAGAGAGAAGGGACGCTTGAATGGTGTAACGTACGTTATTTCCATATCACCCTTAGAGAGAAGGGACACTAGAATGGTGTAACGTACGTTATTTCCATTCCCCCCTTAGAGAGAAGGGACACACTTGAATGGTGTAACGAAGGTTATTTCCATTTCCCCCTTAAAGAGAAGGGACGCGGCGTCGCGGGCCAATGCTGCCAATGGACGCTTAGCGCTATTACTAAACATTACAATCAAAAAGTTTTGATGTAACATAGCTACCTGGTTGATCCTGCCAGTAGTCATATGCTTGTCTCAAAGATTAAGCCATGCATGTCTAAGTACAAGCCGATTTAAGGCGAAACCGCGAATGGCTCATTAAATCAGCTATGATTCATTGGATCTGTACCCACACTTACTTGGATAACTGTGGTAATTCTAGAGCTAATACATGCACCACGTCTCTGACCGCAAGGGAAGAGCGCTTTTATTAGTTCAAAACCGGTCGGACTTCGGTCCGTCACCCCACCGTGTTGAATCTGAATAACTTGTCGCTGAGCGCACGGTCTCCGCACCGGCGCCGCCTCTTTCAAGTGTCTGCCTTATCAGCTTTCGATTGTAGGTTATACGCCTACAATGGCTATAACGGGTAACGGGGAATCAGGGTTCGATTCCGGAGAGGGAGCCTGAGAAACGGCTACCACATCTAAGGAAGGCAGCAGGCACGCAAATTACCCACTCCCGGCACGGGGAGGTAGTGACGAAAAATAACGATGCGAGACTCATCCGAGGCCTCGCAATCGGAATGAGTACACTTTAAATCCTTTAACGAGGATCTATTGGAGGGCAAGTCTGGTGCCAGCAGCCGCGGTAATTCCAGCTCCAATAGCGTATATTAAAGTTGTTGCGGTTAAAAAGCTCGTAGTTGGATTTCAGTTCTGGACTGACGGTTCACCGCCCGGTGCATACTGTCACGCTCCGAACAGCCACAACAGCCCGCTGGCTCGCACGGGGTGCTCTTCATCGAGTGTCCCGCGTGGCCGGCAGAGTTTACTTTGAAAAAATTAGAGTGCTCAAAGCAGGCTACACTGACGGCCTGAATGCCTATGCATGGAATAATGGAATAGGACCTCGGTTCTATTTTGTCGGTTTTCTGAACCCGAGGTAATGACTAATAGGAACAGGCGGGGGCATTCGTATTGCGACGCTAGAGGTGAAATTCTTGGACCGTCGCAAGACGAACTACTGCGAAAGCATTTGCCAAGGATGTTTTCATTAATCAAGAACGAAAGTTAGAGGTTCGAAGGCGATCAGATACCGCCCTAGTTCTAACCATAAACGATGCTGACCAGCGATCCGCCGGCGTTATTCCCATGACCCGGCGGGCAGCTTCCGGGAAACCAAAGTCTTTGGGTTCCGGGGGAAGTATGGTTGCAAAGCTGAAACTTAAAGGAATTGACGGAAGGGCACCACCAGGAGTGGAGCCTGCGGCTTAATTTGACTCAACACGGGGAACCTCACCAGGCCCAGACACCGGAAGGATTGACAGATTGAGAGCTCTTTCTCGATTCGGTGGGTGGTGGTGCATGGCCGTTCTTAGTTGGTGGAGCGATTTGTCTGGTTAATTCCGATAACGAACGAGACTCTGGCCTACTAACTAGTCGACGGATCTCCAGCAATTGGTGTCCAGTTCGCAGCTTCTTCTTAGAGGGATAAGCGGCAATTCTAGCCGCACGAGATTGAGCAATAACAGGTCTGTGATGCCCTTAGATGTTCTGGGCCGCACGCGCGCTACACTGAAGGGATCAACGTGTCCTCCCCCTCCGAGAGGAGCGGGTAACCCGTTGAAATCCTTTCATGATAGGGATTGGGGTTTGCAATTGTCTCCCATGAACGAGGAATTCCCAGTAAGCGCAAGTCATGAGCTTGCGTTGATTACGTCCCTGCCCTTTGTACACACCGCCCGTCGCTACTACCGATTGAATGATTTAGTGAGGCCTTCGGACTGGCGCTCTTGGATGCCGGGCCCTCGGTTCGCCGTTGGGTCTCTCGGCGCCTCGAGCTGACGGAAAGATGTCCAAACTTGATCATTTAGAGGAAGTAAAAGTCGTAACAAGGTTTCCGTAGGTGAACCTGCGGAAGGATCATTAACGTGTTTGCTTGCAGCAACAAAAACCAAAAAATTCGGGTGGCCGGGTACCGACCAAAAAAAAAAAAATTGACCGATGCATCAATTTTTGGCGGCCCGGCCTGAGAACAGGCAAACAGTGCCGCAGCTCAACCCACACTCTTCTCTTCTGTCCATTGTGGACAGAGGTAGACCATTACTCACACCACCGGTACTCCAACCAACCGACGTACGCTAGGTTGGCCGACTTTTATCGGGCAAAGTTTCCGAATGATAGCGGTCACTTAACGTCGTCGGGAGGTGTCACCGGCTGGTAACGAGGTACTTCTCACAAACCTGTGACTATCTATTTAAACCCAGTATACTACGTCTTCCCACTATCGTCTCCCGAGGCAGAGATGGCGGAAGTCTTGAAAGTCGGCAATTGAGACTGACGTAATGACAAAAATCACAACTCTTAACGGTGGATCACTCGGCTCGTGGGTCGATGAAGACCGCAGCAAGCTGCGTGTCGGTATGTGAATCGCAAGAATACCAGATACATCGACAAGTCGAACGCACATTGCGGCGGCGGCACTCTCATGTGCTGCCGTCACTCCTACACGAGGGTCGGATATCAAATCCAATACATCGGCTTTGTTACCACCGGCAGAGTAGTAGTAGTAGTAGCAGCTTTGTCTCTACTCTCTCTCTCTCTCTCTACTGCGTGCGTGGCATTGACCGCCTTGGGGAGGTTCGCCTCTTTGACGAGAGTCAAATTGGCGTTCCCTAAAGATGTGCTGCCAAGCCAAAGTCATATATCTGTGGACTTGGTGGCAAGGACCATGTACAGACATACAACGCTTACGCGCTGTTTTGTTTGTCGCCGTCCATGCCTGTTGCCTCGTTTCCCTCCAAGGAAGGACAGAGGCTCTGTTGCATGCTAAAGTCGCGTATGGGCGTCTTGAAGGCGACCGGGTCGGTTTATACTACTTACACCTCGGTTCGTTAGCTGCAGCACCCATCCTTATCAAACCTTAATGGGAACGGGCGCACACAAACCAAAACTGGAAGCCAGTGACTACTTTATAGTAGTCGCTACTGCTCCAATGTCGACCTCGTGTTAGGGTAGAGTACCCGCCAAATTTAAGCATATTAATAA
>JAXIVD010001267.1:52500-67500 GCA_036785275.1 Cancer borealis | reverse complement strand
CGAAATAGATCTATCTTCAGAAAAACATATCAAGCTCACGACTCAAAGAATTTTGATTTGTTCCCGATTTTTTTAAATAAAGCTTAATTTAAAACTTGAATACATTATTCGAATGCTCCTCCAGAGCCCTATTTAATGACGTATTTAAAGTTTTGATATAGCTAATACTTTAGTAAAGAATTGATGTTAAACATATGGAAGGTAAAACTAACCTGTCCCAGTGAGGATAAAAATTCGTTCCATTTAGGATTTTTCAAGACGTGAGCTCGACCATTAAAAATTGTCGTCTAGCATTAAGATTTGAATGTGTTAGTCCTTGGAGTGGCTTCTTTTAGCGCTCTCAAAATAAATGGTATATCATGCTTTTTTTTGGTGTAATACCAAAAGGTAGTTTGTGAGGGTAAAACTTGTTCCCATTATCCACAAATACCCTTAAATGCCCTTATATGTATATTAAATATAAACGCATATAAATGAGCTTTTCAGAAAAGATGTATAACAGGACAATCGTGATATCATACTAAATGAACTTTTTAAAATAACTAATAATTTTTTTTTTATAAGGATATTTGTTTTTTCAGATTTCTTGGCCTTATATATATGTTTATATTTTTTCTTTTTCCTTGAAATGGTAGCTAATTTTTTAATACACATAATTTTGTTTGTGTCAATTTTTGATCAAACTGATAGTTATTTTTTTATAATTTATTTTAAAAATTTGGAATTTTTTTTTTTTTTTTCATAAAAAATTTCAGAAATAGACGAAAAAATATGAACGCATAGAGGTGAGATTTTCAGAAAAGATGCATAACAGGACAATCGTGATATCATACTAGATGAACTTTTTAAAGTAACTAATATTTTTTTTTTTATAAGGATGTTTGTTTTTTCAGATTTCTTGGCCTTATATTTATATTTATATTTTTTCTTTTTCTTTGAAATGGTAGATATATTTTTTATACACATAATATTATTTGTGACAATTTTTGATCCAACTGATAGTTTTTTTTTTTTTTTTTTTTCAAAAATTTGGAAATATTTATTTTTTTTAATAATAAAAAATTTCAGAGATAGATGAAATTTTCTTGGCTATAAATCTGCGCTAGACTATTCTGTACAACATACTAGGATTTCATTGAAAACAACCGAAAATTTTCTTGGGATAATTGGCAAAAATTTTATTTTTAGAGAAAATCCTCTATATATCAAAAAAGTTGAAAGGATATCGTTATGAAATTTTGCACAATAATAGATCATACTACGACTAATATTTTTTGTTTAAAGTATTTTTTTGTAAATGGTAAAACAGAAGGCATATGGGTTCAAACCTTATAAAAAATTCAAAAAATAAAAAATTAAGTAACTAATAATTTCTTCTTACGTTTTAGACTCATGACATTAACGTGTAGTAGACTTAGAGACCGTGTTAAGACGAACATATTTTGCTTAAAGTACTTTTTTTGTAAACAGTCAAACATTGTTAATAGAAAATATTTACTATTTCCTAAAGTTTTACATTTATAATAATAACGCTTTGTAGACTTATTGACAATGTTAAGATAAACAACTTTTATTCAGAAGACTTTATTGTCAAGGGTCAACCAATAGGTAAAATGGAGGTTAAACCTCATTAGTACGGCATATTTAATATCTCCTAAAATATTATTGATTAAGAACAACGCCGTCAATATGTAGTAGATAATATAAGTCTCTAACGATATACCAAAGATGGATAATCTCGGTCAAAGAAATTTGGAATCGTAATGACTCAAACAAAATATTTAATAATTTTTTGACTTTTGAACGATTGCTCTATAGGACTTTCCCTTTTGCACATTTATAGCGTATTTTGTCCTTAATATTCCCTAAAAATATTATGGTACTACATTAAGAACTTTTTGTGATATAATCATTTAATAATTTATTAAGTTTTATTAGTATAAGTGGAAAATTTTGACCTAATTTATGAGTTTTTTTCCAACATATATTATAATTGTTACTTCTTTTATACATATTTCTCCTAAGATAGGAGAAATATGTTTAATAACGGAGTATTAGCTGTTTATAATCTTTTTTGAAAAGGTATAACAAACCAGATAAGTTCCCGCTAGTACAGGTTAGTTTTACACATTTCTCACGGGACAGGTTAGTTTTCCACTGGGAACAAGTTTGGTTACCTTTTTGGTCAAAAGGTCGCTCACAAAACGCCAAAAGGTAAAATACTCACGCTCACGGGAACAAGTTTTTTTTTGGGAACCGTGTGCGCGACCTTTTCTCTATGTTTGGGAACAAGTTTTGAGCGTGAGCGCTACCTTTTGGGGGGCATAAATAAAAGAAAGACCGTCGCGAGACAGGTTAGTTTTACCCTACTGTTGGCAGTTATGTCGTTGATACAGCAGTCCTGCTCAGTACGAGAGGAACGGCAGGTCCGGACATATGGTTCCGCTCTTGGTCGATCGGCCAGTGGAGCGAGGCTACGTCCGTGGGATTATGCCTGAAAGCCTCTAAGGCAGAATCCCGGCTGGATGACCAACGATACCGCGTACGGCTTGCATCGGGATGGTCACCATTGTTTTTCGAGAGATTTGTTCCCCGCTCGTTCGCGGGCGGGGCCAGAATATGGACCCGTGCAGAGGGAATTCGGGAGAGTCTCGACAAACAGGCTCCGGCTCTCCCTTCCCTAGTAGAGAACACCCGAATGCTGATGTGTCGTACCGAATCGTTCGCAGACGACTTACGTACCGGTCAGGGTGTTGTGGGCGGCAGAGCAGCATCCTCACTGCGATCCGCTAAGACTTCTCCCTAACAAGGCTGGAGGTTTCGTCACGCAACCCGATGGCGAAATCCTCCCGACAAGCCTTTTTTTTTATTTCCACATTACACTACACACAGAGCAGCTTGCAGCAGCAGCACCACCTCTCCCTCCCCAACAAGGCTGGAGGTTTCACCACGCAACCCGATGGCGAAATCCTCCCGGCAAGCCTTTATTTACTTACACCTTTCTACATTACATTACACTACACTATTCTACAACACTTCTACCTCCCTAACAAGGCTGGAGGTTTCGCCACGCAACCCGATGGCGAAATCCTCCGGGCAAGCCTTTATTTATATCTGTTCACACTCTGCTCTACAGAGCAGCCTCCTCACAGTAGTGACCAGCTAATAATAATAAGACTTCTCCCTAACAAGACTATAGAGGTTTCGTCACGCAGCCTGATGGCGAGACCCTCACGGCAAGCCTTTACTTAGAGCTGTCCATACTCAACTCCACACTTTACTTTCCATCTCAACTCGCGTACAGCAGTGGCTGTTGGTTTCTATTTTCATGAAGGTGTATAAAAACAAGACAGACATGTTTCTATTTTGGACTTGTAAATTTTCTGCATAATTTTTTGACTTGCTAACATTATTTCTGATATACTTTACAACTATAGACGATTGCACCAGACCAAGCGCCGGGGGTAGAGCTATGACTCTACAAGCGCGGGTAATCGGCGGGGGTAGCTATTAGTCACTTAAATAGCAAACATCATACCGTATATAAATCTTGAGGACATACTTGGATCCATTCTCTCAAGGTAGCAGCGAAAACGAAGACTACAATTTCCCACTTATAGCATTAGGTTCAATTCTCGTTTCCACAAGACAGACATGTTTCTATTTTGGACTTGTAAATTTTCTGTTAAATTTTTTGACTTGCTAACATTATTTCTGATATACTTTACAACTATAGACGATTGCACCAGACCAAGCGCCGGTAAACGGCGGGGGTAGCTATGACTCTACAAGCGCGGGTAATCGGCGGGGGTAGCTATTAGTCACTTAAATAGCAAACATCATACCGTATATAAATCTTGAGGACATACTTGGATCCATTCTCTCAAAGTAGCAGCGAAAACGAAGACTACAATTTCCCACTTATAGCATTAGGTTCAATTCTCGTTTCCACATTAAAAGCGTAATGAATATGATATTGGTGTTCAGTACGTAATATCCTTGTAAAATATATTTGGATTAACTTAGTTTCAGAGGTGACACCAAAAACCAAGATTTATTTATTTATATCTTTCCACACTCAAATCAACAGAACAGCAGCAGTACTCTCGCTACGAACCGCTTGCACTTCTGCCTCCCTAACAAGGCTAAAAAGATTTTGTCACGCATCCCGATGGCGAAATCCTCCCGGCAAACCCATATTTACATTACTACACACCCTTATCTATAGAACAGCATCCTCACTGTCATTCGCTAAGACTGCACCGTAAAAAGAATATAGAGGTTTCGTCACGCAACGTAACATCCGAAAGTAACCTCAAGACGGTCTTGTGTGCAGTTGTACACAAAAGTAACTGTCGAACTTGAACGTATCATCGAAAAATAACACGTCAGAGTCTTGTGCAGTTGCACTCAAAAACAAGTGTCGAACTTAAACGTATCATCGAAAAGTATCACAAAAGTAACCTCAAGTCGCAAAACTAACACGTCAGACAGTCTTGAGACTATAGAAATCCTCCACGTATACTGACGGTAAATCATTACAAGGCCTTTCTACTGGTATTAAAAGAAAATCTTCTTGGGCTTTACTTCTCGAGATATTTAAATTTGAAGAAAAAAAATATAATTACATTTCACCATATATATTTTACGCCACTAAACACATCCCACCCGCTAAGGGAATACATTACTTTTCTTCTACAAGTACGCAATAAAAAATTTCCAAACTAAGGCTCATTAAGAAAATCTGTTTGTAGCATTTACAAGCTCGCAGCCTACTCTATTTGCACTAAGAATATCAACGTTCTATCTTAAATACTAACACAAATACATGGTAGCATTAATAATTTTCACTCGTGGGCTCCAGCACATAGTTGCTTGTTTTAGGTAGTTTCACCTGGCCCGGTGAGATAGTCTAGGTTCATTACGGATATGTGGTGAGACAGGCTAGGAAAGTGTCTGTCTCTTTCTCTCTCTGTGTCTGTCTCTTTCTCTCTCTGTGTCTGTCTCTGTCTCTTTCTCTGTGTCTGTCTCTGTCTCTTTCTCTGTCTCTTTCTCTCTCTCTCTCTGTCTCTTTCTCTTTCTCTCTCTGTCTCTTTCTCTCTCTCTGTCTCTTTCTCTGTCTCTTTCTCTCTCTCTGTCTCTTTCTCTCCCTGTCTCTGTCTCTTTCTTTCTCTGTCTCTTTCTCTCTCTGTGTCTGTCTCTGTCTCTTTCTCTCTCTGTGTCTATCTCTGTCTCTTTCTTTCTCTTTCTCTCTCTGTGTCTGTCTCTGTCTCTTTCTCTCTCTCTCTGTGTCTATCTCTGTCTCTTTCTCTCTCTTTCTCTCCCTGTCTCTGTCTCTTTCTCTCTCTCTTTCTCTGTCTCTTTCTTTCTCTGTCTCTTTCTCTCTCTGTGTCTGTCTCTTTCTCTCTCTGTGTCTATCTCTGTCTCTTTCTCTCCCTGTCTCTTTCTCTCCCTGTCTCTTTCTCTCTCTGTGTCTATCTCTGTCTCTTTCTCTCCCTGTCTCTTTCTCTCTCTGTGTCTATCTCTGTCTCTTTCTCTCCCTGTCTCTTTCTCTCTCTGTGTCTATCTCTGTCTCTTTCTCTCCCTGTCTCTTTCTCTCTCTGTGTCTATCTCTGTCTCTTTCTCTCCCTGTCTCTCTCTCTTTCTCTGTCTCTTTCTCTCTCTGTGTCTGTCTCTTTCTCTCTCTGTGTCTATCTCTGTCTCTCTCTGTGTCTATCTCTGTCTCTTTCTCTGTCTCTTTCTCTCCCTGTCTCTGTCTCTTTCTCTCTCTGTGTCTATCTCTGTCTCTTTCTCTCTCTGTCTCTTTCTCTTTCTCTTTCTCTTTCTCTTTCTCTCTCTGTCTCTTTCTCTCTCTGTGTCTGTCTCTGTCTCTGTCTCTTTCTCTCTCTGTGTCTGTCTCTCTCTGTCTCTTTCTCTTTCTCTCTCTGTCTCTTTCTCTCTCTGTCTCTTTCTCTCTCTGTGTCTGTCTCTTTCTCTTTCTTTCTGTCTCTTTCTCTCACTGTGTCTGTCTCTTTCTCTCACTGTGTCTGTCTCTTTCTCTGTCTCTTTCTTTCTCTGTCTCTTTCTCTCTCTGTCTCTTTCTCTCTCTGTGTCTGTCTCTTTCTCTTTCTTTCTGTCTCTTTCTCTCACTGTGTCTGTCTCTTTCTCTTTCTTTCTGTCTCTTTCTCTCACTGTGTCTGTCTCTGTCTCTGTCTCTTTCTCTCTCTGTCTCTTTCTCTCTCTGTGTCTGTTTCTTTCTCTTTCTTTCTGTCTCTTTCTCTCACTGTGTCTGTCTCTGTCTCTTTCTCTCTCTGTGTCTGTTTCTTTCTCTTTCTTTCTGTCTCTTTCTCTCACTGTGTCTGTCTCTGTCTCTTTCTCTCTCTGTGTCTGTTTCTTTCTCTTTCTTTCTGTCTCTTTCTCTCACTGTGTCTGTCTCTGTCTCTTTCTCTCTCTGTGTTTGTCTCGCGTCGCGCCGCCTCCTCCAATTTTAGTACGGGAAGGACTTACTATCCGTTACAGTTGCTAGAGGTAGGTAACCTTGTTCACTCAGAGCTCTCCCGCAGTCTCAATGCAGCAGGCGGTGAAACATTGTCCCGCGCCGCCTCCTCCAAGTTTAGTACGGTAAGGACTTACTATCCGTTACAGTTGCTAGAGGTTAGGTAACCTTGTTCACTCAGAGCCTCTCCCGCAGTCTCAATGCAGCAGGCGGTGAAACATTGTCCCGCGCCGCCTCCTCCAAGTTTAGTACGGCAAGGACTTACTATCCGTTACAGTTGCTAGAGGTAAGTAACCTTGTTCACTCAGAGCCTCTCCCGCAGTCTCAATGCAGCAGGCGGTGAAACATTGTCCGGCGCCGCCTCCTCCAAGTTTAGTACGGCAAGGACTTACTATCCGTTACAGTTGCTAGAGGTAGGTAACCTTGTTCACTCAGAGCTCTCCCGCAGTCTCAATGCAGCAGGCGGTGAAACATTGTCCCGCGCCGCCTCCTCCAAGTTTAGTACGGCAAGGACTTACTATCCGTTACAGTTGCTAGAGGTTAGGTAACCTTGTTCACTCAGAGCCTCTCCCGCAGTCTCAATGCAGCAGGCGGTGAAACATTGTCCCGCGCCGCCTCCTTCCAAGTTTAGTACGGCAAGGACTTACTATCCGTTACAGTTGCTAGAGGTAGGTAACCTTGTTCACTCAGAGCTCTCCCGCAGTCTCAATGCAGCAGGCGGTGAAACATTGTCCGGCGCCGCCTCCTCCAAGTTTAGTACGGGAAGGACTTACTATCCGTTACAGTTGCTAGAGGTAGGTAACCTTGTTCACTCAGAGCTCTCCCGCAGTCTCAATGCAGCAGGCGGTGAAACATTGTCCCGCGCCGTCTCCTCCAAGTTTAGTACGGGAAGGACTTACTATCCGTTACAGTTGCTAGAGGTAGGTAACCTTGTTCACTCAGAGCCTCTCCCGCAGTTATAGTGCGAGATGGTATCCCCATACATTGCTTAACGGCTAGTTACCACCTTGACGGAAGAAAACTGCGGGAGAGGCGAGCCTTGTCGCTAAGAGACTCACAATCTGGCCGTGATTAGAAATGTTGTAGTCTTACCAAATATTACCAGACTACCAGATATCACTAAGAAAAACTGAGTATACCATCGTCTTCGTCATACAATGATGCACATGATGAAATAAAAAAAATAACATTAAAACGACATTTGCTACAAAATAATTGAAGGAAAAAAAAATAGCGCATAAAGAATTTTTTCAAATGTTCTCCTTCAACTCGCTGTTTCTCACATTTATTAAGCTCGTATTGTATTTTCAAATCCAGGTTCATAATCTGCACTCATTGACGATCAGTATGATGTACCATAACAACTGATATAAAATATTGTAGTTGGTTAAAAAGGCAGATAAAAAAATACTGTCAAATCTACAAGAAAACCGTCCAAGGCGGGTTTTCAAGGATTCGAATTTAACGACCATTTAAACCACTCATTATTTTTTCCACCACCATGTGTTACATACCGTAGCCATCAGCAAGCCTTCCACTACTCGAAGCAATAATTGGAAATTCAATGTAAGCTAATATAACCGAGTTACGAAGTGGTGAAGCACAACATGTCAAAACATTTCTTTATGCGCTATTTCATTCTACCTCGATTATATTCTAATAGATAAAGAAATAAAGCTGTCAATTGTAGCTCATCATATGCACCATTCTATCACCTACACGATGGTTGTTTTCATTTTTCTAACCGACGTCTGACACTTCCGTAATAACCGATAATATTGCAACATTGTTCAACTCCATCCTCACGTCGACCCCAACCCTCACTCTCCCGGTCTTACACACCGGGAACACCTCTCACACGCCTTAACTAACACAGCGCCTCACACACACACAAAAAGATATATATATTTAAATCAATTCAACAAATAGAACATAGAAATCGATTCAGTTACTACTACTAACCCTCCCGATATGTAAGAGCGGGAACACCTCTCACACGCCTTATTAACTAACTAACTAACTAACACACAGCAGCGTCACACACACAAATACATAGAGAAGACATTAAACAAAACACACTAATTCAATCACGCACTAGTAACAACACAACAACACGGTCTTTTTATAAGTCCAAATAGGAACATGTGTGGCTTGTGGACAAACAAAAACGCTAAACAGATGCATATCCGAAGGGTGGTTTTAAAAAAAGTACGGAATTCGATAAAGAATTCCATTTTTTTATCTCCACGGATACGCAAATGTGGCGGCAAACATTAGACCTCTTGTATACAGCAGAAAAAAACAATTAACATACTGTAAAGCTTGATACTACTACGTTTACCTTGTACAAACAATGTCCCGGGCTCGCAACAGAGGAGGCAGTCGGGGTGCGAGAAACTTATCGTGGCTCTACCGCTCTCAGTCGCCGCCCGGCGCTGCCAACGGGGGAGAGACCAGTCACGAGAAACAATGGAGTGTGTGTATAGTGAGCCTCCTATATCTCCCGCGCTGCCAACGTGGGGACAGCAAGGAGTGACGAGAGTGGGTGTATAACGAGCCGCCTCGCTCTCCCGCGCTGCCAACGTGGAGACAGCAAGGAGTGACGAGAGAGAGTGTATAGTGAGCCGCCCCGCTCTCCCGCGCTGCCAACGTGGAGACAGCAAGGAGTGACGAGAGAGAGGGTATAGCGAGCCGTCCCGCTCTCCCGCGCTGCCAACGTGGAGACAGCAAGGAGTGACGAGAGAGAGTGTATAGTGAGCCGCCCCGCTCTCCCGCGCTGCCAACGTGGAGACAGCAAGGAGTGACGAGAGAGAGGGTATAGCGAGCCGTCCCGCTCTCCCGCGCTGCCAACGTGGAGATGGCAAGGAGTGACGAGAGAGAGTGTATAGTGAGCCGTCCCGCTCTCCCGCGCTGCCAACGTGGAGACGGCAAGGAGTGACGAGAGAGAGTGTATAGTGAGCCGTCCCGCTCTCCCGCGCTGCCAACGTGGAGACGGCAAGGAGTGACGAGAGAGAGTGTATAGTGAGCCGTCCCGCTCTCCCGCGCTGCCAACGTGGAGACGGCAAGGAGTGACGAGAGAGAGTGTATAGCGAGCCGTCCCGCTCTCCCGCGCTGCCAACGTGGGGACAGCAAGGAGTGACGAGAGGGAATATATAGCGAGCCGCCCCGCTCTCCCGCGCTGGCCAACGTGGAGACAGCAAGGAGTGACGAGAGAGAGTGGAGAAAATGTTTCTCCCGGGCTAGGAAGACGGGACATGCTCGGTAGGCGATGGGTGAGCGCGGGATGGAGTTGCCAGTGAGGAGAATCGGTCTCCCGCGCTACCAGCGCGGGGAGTTGCCGGCGGAGCGGGGCTGGTTTTGGACACGAGAACGGGCCGAGCGGGGCCCAAAGTGGCTTAAAATTTCCAATGTGGAGCGCGGGGCCAACTCGCCCCGCTCTCTTTCATGCTGCACCAAGCTTGGGCGCGGTAAAGGTAGCCGCTACCCCCAGGGAAGACTAACACGAGTTCGACCTGAAAAATATAGTAGGGAGGCGAGGTTGCTGGATCAACCTCAGTGCCGTCCCTCACGCTGAATGCTGCATACGTGCGTCAGACATCAGTCCTAACCACTTGGTTCTCTCTACCTATTACTAAGAAGGTACCGAGGCTATATACTAAGGGTGGCGGTTAGTGATTGAGATGCACTGGTGACGACCATTGGCACATCGAGCGTGTTAACGTGGTGGCGTAAAACACTGCTAGAGAGAGCAAAGGCCACGCACAACTTATATATATTTCTATATATATACGTATACATATGAACCACCCACATATTCTGCGTGCAGACTTTTACGACTGTCTCATGCAACACCCCCTCTCCTTTTGGAAGAGAAGCTCCACGGCATTAGCTGTGGCTCCTCGTGGCGGCGCACATGATGATATGGTGTTAGCTAAAGCGGGGAGCCTTCAATGCAGCGACCCCTCTTACTTTGTGATGGTTACTCCACTACCCGTGCGATAACTCATCCCGTAGGTTAAAGAATCATCACTTTAACCTCTCTACACTGACGCAGCTTCTAACGAACGGTCAGTTGGAACGAAGCACACTTTTGTTTCTTTTCGTGAGCAAAGACGGGTTATAAACGTTTCCCAGCAGCTTACAACTACTACCACAAACTTGGATGGTGTAACGTACGTTATTTCCATTCCCCCCTTAGAGAGAAGGGACGCTTGAATGGTGTAACGTACGTTATTTCCATATCACCCTTAGAGAGAAGGGACACTAGAATGGTGTAACGTACGTTATTTCCATTCCCCCCTTAGAGAGAAGGGACACACTTGAATGGTGTAACGAAGGTTATTTCCATTTCCCCCTTAAAGAGAAGGGACGCGGCGTCGCGGGCCAATGCTGCCAATGGACGCTTAGCGCTATTACTAAACATTACAATCAAAAAGTTTTGATGTAACATAGCTACCTGGTTGATCCTGCCAGTAGTCATATGCTTGTCTCAAAGATTAAGCCATGCATGTCTAAGTACAAGCCGATTTAAGGCGAAACCGCGAATGGCTCATTAAATCAGCTATGATTCATTGGATCTGTACCCACACTTACTTGGATAACTGTGGTAATTCTAGAGCTAATACATGCACCACGTCTCTGACCGCAAGGGAAGAGCGCTTTTATTAGTTCAAAACCGGTCGGACTTCGGTCCGTCACCCCACCGTGTTGAATCTGAATAACTTGTCGCTGAGCGCACGGTCTCCGCACCGGCGCCGCCTCTTTCAAGTGTCTGCCTTATCAGCTTTCGATTGTAGGTTATACGCCTACAATGGCTATAACGGGTAACGGGGAATCAGGGTTCGATTCCGGAGAGGGAGCCTGAGAAACGGCTACCACATCTAAGGAAGGCAGCAGGCACGCAAATTACCCACTCCCGGCACGGGGAGGTAGTGACGAAAAATAACGATGCGAGACTCATCCGAGGCCTCGCAATCGGAATGAGTACACTTTAAATCCTTTAACGAGGATCTATTGGAGGGCAAGTCTGGTGCCAGCAGCCGCGGTAATTCCAGCTCCAATAGCGTATATTAAAGTTGTTGCGGTTAAAAAGCTCGTAGTTGGATTTCAGTTCTGGACTGACGGTTCACCGCCCGGTGCATACTGTCACGCTCCGAACAGCCACAACAGCCCGCTGGCTCGCACGGGGTGCTCTTCATCGAGTGTCCCGCGTGGCCGGCAGAGTTTACTTTGAAAAAATTAGAGTGCTCAAAGCAGGCTACACTGACGGCCTGAATGCCTATGCATGGAATAATGGAATAGGACCTCGGTTCTATTTTGTCGGTTTTCTGAACCCGAGGTAATGACTAATAGGAACAGGCGGGGGCATTCGTATTGCGACGCTAGAGGTGAAATTCTTGGACCGTCGCAAGACGAACTACTGCGAAAGCATTTGCCAAGGATGTTTTCATTAATCAAGAACGAAAGTTAGAGGTTCGAAGGCGATCAGATACCGCCCTAGTTCTAACCATAAACGATGCTGACCAGCGATCCGCCGGCGTTATTCCCATGACCCGGCGGGCAGCTTCCGGGAAACCAAAGTCTTTGGGTTCCGGGGGAAGTATGGTTGCAAAGCTGAAACTTAAAGGAATTGACGGAAGGGCACCACCAGGAGTGGAGCCTGCGGCTTAATTTGACTCAACACGGGGAACCTCACCAGGCCCAGACACCGGAAGGATTGACAGATTGAGAGCTCTTTCTCGATTCGGTGGGTGGTGGTGCATGGCCGTTCTTAGTTGGTGGAGCGATTTGTCTGGTTAATTCCGATAACGAACGAGACTCTGGCCTACTAACTAGTCGACGGATCTCCAGCAATTGGTGTCCAGTTCGCAGCTTCTTCTTAGAGGGATAAGCGGCAATTCTAGCCGCACGAGATTGAGCAATAACAGGTCTGTGATGCCCTTAGATGTTCTGGGCCGCACGCGCGCTACACTGAAGGGATCAACGTGTCCTCCCCCTCCGAGAGGAGCGGGTAACCCGTTGAAATCCTTTCATGATAGGGATTGGGGTTTGCAATTGTCTCCCATGAACGAGGAATTCCCAGTAAGCGCAAGTCATGAGCTTGCGTTGATTACGTCCCTGCCCTTTGTACACACCGCCCGTCGCTACTACCGATTGAATGATTTAGTGAGGCCTTCGGACTGGCGCTCTTGGATGCCGGGCCCTCGGTTCGCCGTTGGGTCTCTCGGCGCCTCGAGCTGACGGAAAGATGTCCAAACTTGATCATTTAGAGGAAGTAAAAGTCGTAACAAGGTTTCCGTAGGTGAACCTGCGGAAGGATCATTAACGTGTTTGCTTGCAGCAACAAAAACCAAAAAATTCGGGTGGCCGGGTACCGACCAAAAAAAAAAAAATTGACCGATGCATCAATTTTTGGCGGCCCGGCCTGAGAACAGGCAAACAGTGCCGCAGCTCAACCCACACTCTTCTCTTCTGTCCATTGTGGACAGAGGTAGACCATTACTCACACCACCGGTACTCCAACCAACCGACGTACGCTAGGTTGGCCGACTTTTATCGGGCAAAGTTTCCGAATGATAGCGGTCACTTAACGTCGTCGGGAGGTGTCACCGGCTGGTAACGAGGTACTTCTCACAAACCTGTGACTATCTATTTAAACCCAGTATACTACGTCTTCCCACTATCGTCTCCCGAGGCAGAGATGGCGGAAGTCTTGAAAGTCGGCAATTGAGACTGACGTAATGACAAAAATCACAACTCTTAACGGTGGATCACTCGGCTCGTGGGTCGATGAAGACCGCAGCAAGCTGCGTGTCGGTATGTGAATCGCAAGAATACCAGATACATCGACAAGTCGAACGCACATTGCGGCGGCGGCACTCTCATGTGCTGCCGTCACTCCTACACGAGGGTCGGATATCAAATCCAATACATCGGCTTTGTTACCACCGGCAGAGTAGTAGTAGTAGTAGCAGCTTTGTCTCTACTCTCTCTCTCTCTCTCTACTGCGTGCGTGGCATTGACCGCCTTGGGGAGGTTCGCCTCTTTGACGAGAGTCAAATTGGCGTTCCCTAAAGATGTGCTGCCAAGCCAAAGTCATATATCTGTGGACTTGGTGGCAAGGACCATGTACAGACATACAACGCTTACGCGCTGTTTTGTTTGTCGCCGTCCATGCCTGTTGCCTCGTTTCCCTCCAAGGAAGGACAGAGGCTCTGTTGCATGCTAAAGTCGCGTATGGGCGTCTTGAAGGCGACCGGGTCGGTTTATACTACTTACACCTCGGTTCGTTAGCTGCAGCACCCATCCTTATCAAACCTTAATGGGAACGGGCGCACACAAACCAAAACTGGAAGCCAGTGACTACTTTATAGTAGTCGCTACTGCTCCAATGTCGACCTCGTGTTAGGGTAGAGTACCCGCCAAATTTAAGCATATTAATAAGCGGAGGAAAAGAAACCAACAGGGATTCCCTTAGTAAGGGCGACTGAACTGGGAAAAGCCCAGCGCATAACCTGGCGTCGTGACCCGGCGCCAGGGGTGTTGCGTTTCGGAGGGTCCGGCACGCAGTCTCTCACCGCCTAAGTTATGCTTGAAAGCGGCCACTACCCATGGAGGGTGACAGGCCCGTGTGGCGGCGCCCGCGAGGGTACACGAGAGATTGTCGGAAAGGGCCTCTCCGTAGAGTCGGGTTGCTTGAAAATGCAGCCCTAAGCAGGTGGTAAACTCCATCTAAGGCTAAATATGACCACGAGACCGATAGCGAACAAGTACCGTGAGGGAAAGTTGAAAAGAACTTTGAAGAGAGAGTTCAAGAGTACGTGAAACCGTTAAGAGCCAAACGGGTGGGACCTCGAAGGTCGAACCGAGGGGATTCAGCTCGTCGGCCAAAGCCGGCTGGACGTTGGGATTCGCTTATGCGACCCAGGAACTCTTGGGCGTGCCCACGTTCAAGCCGGCGCCGGCGGGCGTATTTCCCCTCGTGATGTAGGTCGCCGCGACCCGTTGCTGGGGACGTCTAAGGCCCGGGCGGACTGGTACCCCAACGTCGTGCACTTTTAGTGCCGGCGAAGGGGGAAACCTCCGGTGTCCTGGCTGCCCTGCGACGGTCGTGTAGCAGAGGGGCGCATCCACGCCAATACTTCCTCTCGCGGCGTGCAAAAGGTCGGTGACCCACCCGACCCGTCTTGAAACACGGACCAAGGAGTCTAACATGTGTGCGAGTCATTGGGCGCACTAAACCCAAAGGCGCAATGAAAGTGAAAGGGGGGTGTCCCGGCTTCGGTCGGTGGCGCCCTCCGGGGCCGATCCCTGACCGGCCGATGCCGCCGGGTCTCCCATACCAAAGCGAGGTCATTCCAAAAGAGGTGCGCGGGGTGAGTCCCTCTCCCCTGTTGTCTACCTCTGGCTTCGTGGGTTGCCCGGCGCGCTCGGTGGTCCGAGCATGCTCGCCTGTACGCAGGGGGGCGCAGGCCCGGGACTTGCCATACGACGCCGTCGCGCGAATCTGTTGTTGGCCTCATCGG
>JAXIVD010001267.1:37500-47500 GCA_036785275.1 Cancer borealis | reverse complement strand
CTTTCCACACTCAAATCAACAGAACAGCAGCAGTACTCTCGCTACGAACCGCTTGCACTTCTGCCTCCCTAACAAGGCTAAAAAGATTTTGTCACGCATCCCGATGGCGAAATCCTCCCGGCAAACCCATATTTACATTACTACACACCCTTATCTATAGAACAGCATCCTCACTGTCATTCGCTAAGACTGCACCGTAAAAAGAATATAGAGGTTTCGTCACGCAACGTAACATCCGAAAGTAACCTCAAGACGGTCTTGTGTGCAGTTGTACACAAAAGTAACTGTCGAACTTGAACGTATCATCGAAAAATAACACGTCAGAGTCTTGTGCAGTTGCACTCAAAAACAAGTGTCGAACTTAAACGTATCATCGAAAAGTATCACAAAAGTAACCTCAAGTCGCAAAACTAACACGTCAGACAGTCTTGAGACTATAGAAATCCTCCACGTATACTGACGGTAAATCATTACAAGGCCTTTCTACTGGTATTAAAAGAAAATCTTCTTGGGCTTTACTTCTCGAGATATTTAAATTTGAAGAAAAAAAATATAATTACATTTCACCATATATATTTTACGCCACTAAACACATCCCACCCGCTAAGGGAATACATTACTTTTCTTCTACAAGTACGCAATAAAAAATTTCCAAACTAAGGCTCATTAAGAAAATCTGTTTGTAGCATTTACAAGCTCGCAGCCTACTCTATTTGCACTAAGAATATCAACGTTCTATCTTAAATACTAACACAAATACATGGTAGCATTAATAATTTTCACTCGTGGGCTCCAGCACATAGTTGCTTGTTTTAGGTAGTTTCACCTGGCCCGGTGAGATAGTCTAGGTTCATTACGGATATGTGGTGAGACAGGCTAGGAAAGTGTCTGTCTCTTTCTCTCTCTGTGTCTGTCTCTTTCTCTCTCTGTGTCTGTCTCTGTCTCTTTCTCTGTGTCTGTCTCTGTCTCTTTCTCTGTCTCTTTCTCTCTCTCTCTCTGTCTCTTTCTCTTTCTCTCTCTGTCTCTTTCTCTCTCTCTGTCTCTTTCTCTGTCTCTTTCTCTCTCTCTGTCTCTTTCTCTCCCTGTCTCTGTCTCTTTCTTTCTCTGTCTCTTTCTCTCTCTGTGTCTGTCTCTGTCTCTTTCTCTCTCTGTGTCTATCTCTGTCTCTTTCTTTCTCTTTCTCTCTCTGTGTCTGTCTCTGTCTCTTTCTCTCTCTCTCTGTGTCTATCTCTGTCTCTTTCTCTCTCTTTCTCTCCCTGTCTCTGTCTCTTTCTCTCTCTCTTTCTCTGTCTCTTTCTTTCTCTGTCTCTTTCTCTCTCTGTGTCTGTCTCTTTCTCTCTCTGTGTCTATCTCTGTCTCTTTCTCTCCCTGTCTCTTTCTCTCCCTGTCTCTTTCTCTCTCTGTGTCTATCTCTGTCTCTTTCTCTCCCTGTCTCTTTCTCTCTCTGTGTCTATCTCTGTCTCTTTCTCTCCCTGTCTCTTTCTCTCTCTGTGTCTATCTCTGTCTCTTTCTCTCCCTGTCTCTTTCTCTCTCTGTGTCTATCTCTGTCTCTTTCTCTCCCTGTCTCTCTCTCTTTCTCTGTCTCTTTCTCTCTCTGTGTCTGTCTCTTTCTCTCTCTGTGTCTATCTCTGTCTCTCTCTGTGTCTATCTCTGTCTCTTTCTCTGTCTCTTTCTCTCCCTGTCTCTGTCTCTTTCTCTCTCTGTGTCTATCTCTGTCTCTTCTCTCTCTCTGTCTCTTTCTCTTTCTCTTTCTCTTTCTCTTTCTCTCTCTGTCTCTTTCTCTCTCTGTGTCTGTCTCTGTCTCTGTCTCTTTCTCTCTCTGTGTCTGTCTCTCTCTGTCTCTTTCTCTTTCTCTCTCTGTCTCTTTCTCTCTCTGTCTCTTTCTCTCTCTGTGTCTGTCTCTTTCTCTTTCTTTCTGTCTCTTTCTCTCACTGTGTCTGTCTCTTTCTCTCACTGTGTCTGTCTCTTTCTCTGTCTCTTTCTTTCTCTGTCTCTTTCTCTCTCTGTCTCTTTCTCTCTCTGTGTCTGTCTCTTTCTCTTTCTTTCTGTCTCTTTCTCTCACTGTGTCTGTCTCTTTCTCTTTCTTTCTGTCTCTTTCTCTCACTGTGTCTGTCTCTGTCTCTGTCTCTTTCTCTCTCTGTCTCTTTCTCTCTCTGTGTCTGTTTCTTTCTCTTTCTTTCTGTCTCTTTCTCTCACTGTGTCTGTCTCTGTCTCTTTCTCTCTCTGTGTCTGTTTCTTTCTCTTTCTTTCTGTCTCTTTCTCTCACTGTGTCTGTCTCTGTCTCTTTCTCTCTCTGTGTCTGTTTCTTTCTCTTTCTTTCTGTCTCTTTCTCTCACTGTGTCTGTCTCTGTCTCTTTCTCTCTCTGTGTTTGTCTCGCGTCGCGCCGCCTCCTCCAATTTTAGTACGGGAAGGACTTACTATCCGTTACAGTTGCTAGAGGTAGGTAACCTTGTTCACTCAGAGCTCTCCCGCAGTCTCAATGCAGCAGGCGGTGAAACATTGTCCCGCGCCGCCTCCTCCAAGTTTAGTACGGTAAGGACTTACTATCCGTTACAGTTGCTAGAGGTTAGGTAACCTTGTTCACTCAGAGCCTCTCCCGCAGTCTCAATGCAGCAGGCGGTGAAACATTGTCCCGCGCCGCCTCCTCCAAGTTTAGTACGGCAAGGACTTACTATCCGTTACAGTTGCTAGAGGTAAGTAACCTTGTTCACTCAGAGCCTCTCCCGCAGTCTCAATGCAGCAGGCGGTGAAACATTGTCCGGCGCCGCCTCCTCCAAGTTTAGTACGGCAAGGACTTACTATCCGTTACAGTTGCTAGAGGTAGGTAACCTTGTTCACTCAGAGCTCTCCCGCAGTCTCAATGCAGCAGGCGGTGAAACATTGTCCCGCGCCGCCTCCTCCAAGTTTAGTACGGCAAGGACTTACTATCCGTTACAGTTGCTAGAGGTTAGGTAACCTTGTTCACTCAGAGCCTCTCCCGCAGTCTCAATGCAGCAGGCGGTGAAACATTGTCCCGCGCCGCCTCCTTCCAAGTTTAGTACGGCAAGGACTTACTATCCGTTACAGTTGCTAGAGGTAGGTAACCTTGTTCACTCAGAGCTCTCCCGCAGTCTCAATGCAGCAGGCGGTGAAACATTGTCCGGCGCCGCCTCCTCCAAGTTTAGTACGGGAAGGACTTACTATCCGTTACAGTTGCTAGAGGTAGGTAACCTTGTTCACTCAGAGCTCTCCCGCAGTCTCAATGCAGCAGGCGGTGAAACATTGTCCCGCGCCGTCTCCTCCAAGTTTAGTACGGGAAGGACTTACTATCCGTTACAGTTGCTAGAGGTAGGTAACCTTGTTCACTCAGAGCCTCTCCCGCAGTTATAGTGCGAGATGGTATCCCCATACATTGCTTAACGGCTAGTTACCACCTTGACGGAAGAAAACTGCGGGAGAGGCGAGCCTTGTCGCTAAGAGACTCACAATCTGGCCGTGATTAGAAATGTTGTAGTCTTACCAAATATTACCAGACTACCAGATATCACTAAGAAAAACTGAGTATACCATCGTCTTCGTCATACAATGATGCACATGATGAAATAAAAAAAATAACATTAAAACGACATTTGCTACAAAATAATTGAAGGAAAAAAAAATAGCGCATAAAGAATTTTTTCAAATGTTCTCCTTCAACTCGCTGTTTCTCACATTTATTAAGCTCGTATTGTATTTTCAAATCCAGGTTCATAATCTGCACTCATTGACGATCAGTATGATGTACCATAACAACTGATATAAAATATTGTAGTTGGTTAAAAAGGCAGATAAAAAAATACTGTCAAATCTACAAGAAAACCGTCCAAGGCGGGTTTTCAAGGATTCGAATTTAACGACCATTTAAACCACTCATTATTTTTTCCACCACCATGTGTTACATACCGTAGCCATCAGCAAGCCTTCCACTACTCGAAGCAATAATTGGAAATTCAATGTAAGCTAATATAACCGAGTTACGAAGTGGTGAAGCACAACATGTCAAAACATTTCTTTATGCGCTATTTCATTCTACCTCGATTATATTCTAATAGATAAAGAAATAAAGCTGTCAATTGTAGCTCATCATATGCACCATTCTATCACCTACACGATGGTTGTTTTCATTTTTCTAACCGACGTCTGACACTTCCGTAATAACCGATAATATTGCAACATTGTTCAACTCCATCCTCACGTCGACCCCAACCCTCACTCTCCCGGTCTTACACACCGGGAACACCTCTCACACGCCTTAACTAACACAGCGCCTCACACACACACAAAAAGATATATATATTTAAATCAATTCAACAAATAGAACATAGAAATCGATTCAGTTACTACTACTAACCCTCCCGATATGTAAGAGCGGGAACACCTCTCACACGCCTTATTAACTAACTAACTAACTAACACACAGCAGCGTCACACACACAAATACATAGAGAAGACATTAAACAAAACACACTAATTCAATCACGCACTAGTAACAACACAACAACACGGTCTTTTTATAAGTCCAAATAGGAACATGTGTGGCTTGTGGACAAACAAAAACGCTAAACAGATGCATATCCGAAGGGTGGTTTTAAAAAAAGTACGGAATTCGATAAAGAATTCCATTTTTTTATCTCCACGGATACGCAAATGTGGCGGCAAACATTAGACCTCTTGTATACAGCAGAAAAAAACAATTAACATACTGTAAAGCTTGATACTACTACGTTTACCTTGTACAAACAATGTCCCGGGCTCGCAACAGAGGAGGCAGTCGGGGTGCGAGAAACTTATCGTGGCTCTACCGCTCTCAGTCGCCGCCCGGCGCTGCCAACGGGGGAGAGACCAGTCACGAGAAACAATGGAGTGTGTGTATAGTGAGCCTCCTATATCTCCCGCGCTGCCAACGTGGGGACAGCAAGGAGTGACGAGAGTGGGTGTATAACGAGCCGCCTCGCTCTCCCGCGCTGCCAACGTGGAGACAGCAAGGAGTGACGAGAGAGAGTGTATAGTGAGCCGCCCCGCTCTCCCGCGCTGCCAACGTGGAGACAGCAAGGAGTGACGAGAGAGAGGGTATAGCGAGCCGTCCCGCTCTCCCGCGCTGCCAACGTGGAGACAGCAAGGAGTGACGAGAGAGAGTGTATAGTGAGCCGCCCCGCTCTCCCGCGCTGCCAACGTGGAGACAGCAAGGAGTGACGAGAGAGAGGGTATAGCGAGCCGTCCCGCTCTCCCGCGCTGCCAACGTGGAGATGGCAAGGAGTGACGAGAGAGAGTGTATAGTGAGCCGTCCCGCTCTCCCGCGCTGCCAACGTGGAGACGGCAAGGAGTGACGAGAGAGAGTGTATAGTGAGCCGTCCCGCTCTCCCGCGCTGCCAACGTGGAGACGGCAAGGAGTGACGAGAGAGAGTGTATAGTGAGCCGTCCCGCTCTCCCGCGCTGCCAACGTGGAGACGGCAAGGAGTGACGAGAGAGAGTGTATAGCGAGCCGTCCCGCTCTCCCGCGCTGCCAACGTGGGGACAGCAAGGAGTGACGAGAGGGAATATATAGCGAGCCGCCCCGCTCTCCCGCGCTGGCCAACGTGGAGACAGCAAGGAGTGACGAGAGAGAGTGGAGAAAATGTTTCTCCCGGGCTAGGAAGACGGGACATGCTCGGTAGGCGATGGGTGAGCGCGGGATGGAGTTGCCAGTGAGGAGAATCGGTCTCCCGCGCTACCAGCGCGGGGAGTTGCCGGCGGAGCGGGGCTGGTTTTGGACACGAGAACGGGCCGAGCGGGGCCCAAAGTGGCTTAAAATTTCCAATGTGGAGCGCGGGGCCAACTCGCCCCGCTCTCTTTCATGCTGCACCAAGCTTGGGCGCGGTAAAGGTAGCCGCTACCCCCAGGGAAGACTAACACGAGTTCGACCTGAAAAATATAGTAGGGAGGCGAGGTTGCTGGATCAACCTCAGTGCCGTCCCTCACGCTGAATGCTGCATACGTGCGTCAGACATCAGTCCTAACCACTTGGTTCTCTCTACCTATTACTAAGAAGGTACCGAGGCTATATACTAAGGGTGGCGGTTAGTGATTGAGATGCACTGGTGACGACCATTGGCACATCGAGCGTGTTAACGTGGTGGCGTAAAACACTGCTAGAGAGAGCAAAGGCCACGCACAACTTATATATATTTCTATATATATACGTATACATATGAACCACCCACATATTCTGCGTGCAGACTTTTACGACTGTCTCATGCAACACCCCCTCTCCTTTTGGAAGAGAAGCTCCACGGCATTAGCTGTGGCTCCTCGTGGCGGCGCACATGATGATATGGTGTTAGCTAAAGCGGGGAGCCTTCAATGCAGCGACCCCTCTTACTTTGTGATGGTTACTCCACTACCCGTGCGATAACTCATCCCGTAGGTTAAAGAATCATCACTTTAACCTCTCTACACTGACGCAGCTTCTAACGAACGGTCAGTTGGAACGAAGCACACTTTTGTTTCTTTTCGTGAGCAAAGACGGGTTATAAACGTTTCCCAGCAGCTTACAACTACTACCACAAACTTGGATGGTGTAACGTACGTTATTTCCATTCCCCCCTTAGAGAGAAGGGACGCTTGAATGGTGTAACGTACGTTATTTCCATATCACCCTTAGAGAGAAGGGACACTAGAATGGTGTAACGTACGTTATTTCCATTCCCCCCTTAGAGAGAAGGGACACACTTGAATGGTGTAACGAAGGTTATTTCCATTTCCCCCTTAAAGAGAAGGGACGCGGCGTCGCGGGCCAATGCTGCCAATGGACGCTTAGCGCTATTACTAAACATTACAATCAAAAAGTTTTGATGTAACATAGCTACCTGGTTGATCCTGCCAGTAGTCATATGCTTGTCTCAAAGATTAAGCCATGCATGTCTAAGTACAAGCCGATTTAAGGCGAAACCGCGAATGGCTCATTAAATCAGCTATGATTCATTGGATCTGTACCCACACTTACTTGGATAACTGTGGTAATTCTAGAGCTAATACATGCACCACGTCTCTGACCGCAAGGGAAGAGCGCTTTTATTAGTTCAAAACCGGTCGGACTTCGGTCCGTCACCCCACCGTGTTGAATCTGAATAACTTGTCGCTGAGCGCACGGTCTCCGCACCGGCGCCGCCTCTTTCAAGTGTCTGCCTTATCAGCTTTCGATTGTAGGTTATACGCCTACAATGGCTATAACGGGTAACGGGGAATCAGGGTTCGATTCCGGAGAGGGAGCCTGAGAAACGGCTACCACATCTAAGGAAGGCAGCAGGCACGCAAATTACCCACTCCCGGCACGGGGAGGTAGTGACGAAAAATAACGATGCGAGACTCATCCGAGGCCTCGCAATCGGAATGAGTACACTTTAAATCCTTTAACGAGGATCTATTGGAGGGCAAGTCTGGTGCCAGCAGCCGCGGTAATTCCAGCTCCAATAGCGTATATTAAAGTTGTTGCGGTTAAAAAGCTCGTAGTTGGATTTCAGTTCTGGACTGACGGTTCACCGCCCGGTGCATACTGTCACGCTCCGAACAGCCACAACAGCCCGCTGGCTCGCACGGGGTGCTCTTCATCGAGTGTCCCGCGTGGCCGGCAGAGTTTACTTTGAAAAAATTAGAGTGCTCAAAGCAGGCTACACTGACGGCCTGAATGCCTATGCATGGAATAATGGAATAGGACCTCGGTTCTATTTTGTCGGTTTTCTGAACCCGAGGTAATGACTAATAGGAACAGGCGGGGGCATTCGTATTGCGACGCTAGAGGTGAAATTCTTGGACCGTCGCAAGACGAACTACTGCGAAAGCATTTGCCAAGGATGTTTTCATTAATCAAGAACGAAAGTTAGAGGTTCGAAGGCGATCAGATACCGCCCTAGTTCTAACCATAAACGATGCTGACCAGCGATCCGCCGGCGTTATTCCCATGACCCGGCGGGCAGCTTCCGGGAAACCAAAGTCTTTGGGTTCCGGGGGAAGTATGGTTGCAAAGCTGAAACTTAAAGGAATTGACGGAAGGGCACCACCAGGAGTGGAGCCTGCGGCTTAATTTGACTCAACACGGGGAACCTCACCAGGCCCAGACACCGGAAGGATTGACAGATTGAGAGCTCTTTCTCGATTCGGTGGGTGGTGGTGCATGGCCGTTCTTAGTTGGTGGAGCGATTTGTCTGGTTAATTCCGATAACGAACGAGACTCTGGCCTACTAACTAGTCGACGGATCTCCAGCAATTGGTGTCCAGTTCGCAGCTTCTTCTTAGAGGGATAAGCGGCAATTCTAGCCGCACGAGATTGAGCAATAACAGGTCTGTGATGCCCTTAGATGTTCTGGGCCGCACGCGCGCTACACTGAAGGGATCAACGTGTCCTCCCCCTCCGAGAGGAGCGGGTAACCCGTTGAAATCCTTTCATGATAGGGATTGGGGTTTGCAATTGTCTCCCATGAACGAGGAATTCCCAGTAAGCGCAAGTCATGAGCTTGCGTTGATTACGTCCCTGCCCTTTGTACACACCGCCCGTCGCTACTACCGATTGAATGATTTAGTGAGGCCTTCGGACTGGCGCTCTTGGATGCCGGGCCCTCGGTTCGCCGTTGGGTCTCTCGGCGCCTCGAGCTGACGGAAAGATGTCCAAACTTGATCATTTAGAGGAAGTAAAAGTCGTAACAAGGTTTCCGTAGGTGAACCTGCGGAAGGATCATTAACGTGTTTGCTTGCAGCAACAAAAACCAAAAAATTCGGGTGGCCGGGTACCGACCAAAAAAAAAAAAATTGACCGATGCATCAATTTTTGGCGGCCCGGCCTGAGAACAGGCAAACAGTGCCGCAGCTCAACCCACACTCTTCTCTTCTGTCCATTGTGGACAGAGGTAGACCATTACTCACACCACCGGTACTCCAACCAACCGACGTACGCTAGGTTGGCCGACTTTTATCGGGCAAAGTTTCCGAATGATAGCGGTCACTTAACGTCGTCGGGAGGTGTCACCGGCTGGTAACGAGGTACTTCTCACAAACCTGTGACTATCTATTTAAACCCAGTATACTACGTCTTCCCACTATCGTCTCCCGAGGCAGAGATGGCGGAAGTCTTGAAAGTCGGCAATTGAGACTGACGTAATGACAAAAATCACAACTCTTAACGGTGGATCACTCGGCTCGTGGGTCGATGAAGACCGCAGCAAGCTGCGTGTCGGTATGTGAATCGCAAGAATACCAGATACATCGACAAGTCGAACGCACATTGCGGCGGCGGCACTCTCATGTGCTGCCGTCACTCCTACACGAGGGTCGGATATCAAATCCAATACATCGGCTTTGTTACCACCGGCAGAGTAGTAGTAGTAGTAGCAGCTTTGTCTCTACTCTCTCTCTCTCTCTCTACTGCGTGCGTGGCATTGACCGCCTTGGGGAGGTTCGCCTCTTTGACGAGAGTCAAATTGGCGTTCCCTAAAGATGTGCTGCCAAGCCAAAGTCATATATCTGTGGACTTGGTGGCAAGGACCATGTACAGACATACAACGCTTACGCGCTGTTTTGTTTGTCGCCGTCCATGCCTGTTGCCTCGTTTCCCTCCAAGGAAGGACAGAGGCTCTGTTGCATGCTAAAGTCGCGTATGGGCGTCTTGAAGGCGACCGGGTCGGTTTATACTACTTACACCTCGGTTCGTTAGCTGCAGCACCCATCCTTATCAAACCTTAATGGGAACGGGCGCACACAAACCAAAACTGGAAGCCAGTGACTACTTTATAGTAGTCGCTACTGCTCCAATGTCGACCTCGTGTTAGGGTAGAGTACCCGCCAAATTTAAGCATATTAATAAGCGGAGGAAAAGAAACCAACAGGGATTCCCTTAGTAAGGGCGACTGAACTGGGAAAAGCCCAGCGCATAACCTGGCGTCGTGACCCGGCGCCAGGGGTGTTGCGTTTCGGAGGGTCCGGCACGCAGTCTCTCACCGCCTAAGTTATGCT